>VWYK01126435.1:0-14148 GCA_013399775.1 Semnornis frantzii | reverse complement strand
AAGTACCGGAGTTGATCAGTGTTGCACTCAACCGGGAAGTGTGAGGATGTCGTATGACTTTTGGTAAGAACCTGCAGTGTATTAGATCTGTGTGCTGCCCTTGGGGGTTTAGGCCCACACAAATGTATGTGGATCAAAGTCTTGTATTTCACTTTGTTCTTGGGTATTGCCCTAATACCTACCATTTTGTCTCAGCACATGTTTACATAGTTCAGGAAGAAAAACTAGGAAGTGGTGAGAAATTATCCTTAAAAAATGTTCCAACCAATAATTTTAGAGTTTGGGCCTACAGTTTTTTATTTCCGTCAATGCAGATACGCATTGACTAGAATAGCCTTTTTTGGCCCTCAGGCTTTTTAGTGGCTTAGGGACTATCCATGCAGTTCAAAGAGTTCAGTAATGAATCATCTTCAAAGAAGGGAGTAATTTTCACAGGTTCCACCAGATTCATACAAGAAGCTATTTTTAGATCAAGGATTTTTCCCCCTTTAAAGCTATAAGGCATCTGTGACCTCACCTTAGATCTGAGAAATACACTGTGCCGAAGGTGACATCCCTTCATGTACACTTTATTGTGGGTTTTCATTTGGTTGTGAATAATCTGCAGATAGCTTCAAACTGAAAAGGACTCTGTACTTCTGTAGTTCATGTGTGAAGTCTTGTCAGAGAACACTGGCTTCTTGCATGGTTAATGCAGATTGTTGCCTGTGAAAGGATGACCCTTGAACATGCTTATGCTTGTTCTCTATTTTCAATGCATAATGGGGTTTACCTTTCCAAGTCTGGGATACCTATATGTTTACAAATTGGTATTTTATGATACACGTCTGTTTTTCTCACATACAGCAGGTTAAACAGGAGCTGAGTGAATAACGTCTTCAACACATCCTTGTTTTGTTTGGGAACTAATGTCCTGCACAGGATCCATGGGAACACAATGAAGGAAAATGGAGGGAACTTGCTCATACTTGCAGAGTGTTAGAGTTTGTTTTAGTGTGTTGTAAAATGGCTACTAGACATGTATGGGCATCTTTGAGCTGGGGAGCTGCTTCTACAAAATAGTCATTGTATCAGTGGCAAAGAGCAGCAACAAACTTCTGTGCATGTCAGCAAGTTTTAGGAGAGTGATCCAGGTTAACTCCGATTGTGGACACACATATCGAGAACACATGCCAAAGCTAGCTTTCTGTCTGAACAGCAGAACATGAAGAAGATTATTTTTCAGGGTGTTTACCAAGAAGTATTCTCAGGGTTTGTGTATCCCTTTAGTTTTGTGGGCTTTTTGTCTGTCTGATTGTTGTTTTTTAATTGTTGTTTTTGAAGAAAGAACAGCATTTTATTTCAAAATCTAATGAATGAGCTTGAAGTACAAAACACTGTACAGTGATACACCTTTTCGCGTTTCCAGCCCAGGTGCAGTAATTTGTAATTCATACACGTAGTCTGGTAAAATCAGTGAAATTCAGAAGTCACCACTCTGTAAGTTACGGTGCAAATCTTGCTCCTCAAAAAGACTCCATTGATGTCAGTGAGATGAAGGTTGTGCCTTTTTCAGATAGGAAAGTAGCAGTGGGAAAAAGACTATTAAACATTTTCTGGAAATTTCCTCACTTTTTAGTTCCATAGAAATAGATTATTTGCCTTAATGCCTCCTCTTCTTGTTAATGGGCAGGAGAGACCAAACCCCTTGGCAGCATGGATAGATACGCCAGTGTAACTTCCATATTGCCCTTAGCTATTTCAGCTGTAGTTGGGCTGGACAGTGTTTCATTCCTAACTTTCTTTGGTAAGTGTTCAGTGTTTCCTGATGAGTAAAGGAGATGGTGGCATAGCATAGGTACAGCATACCAGATTTGCATCACTTAGGGCTGTCAGCAGTGCTTCTTGGAGCCACACCCTTTTGCTGATTTACCACTCTCACTCAAAGGATTTTTATTTTTTACTCATTCTTTCAGCACAGGGTCACTGAAGAGAATAGTCTACCTTCGCTGAATGATGTGTGATCCTTTTGTATGTTTTTTATGCATATGTGGTATATGCTTGTTTGTGGGCTGGGTGAGCCACTCTCTGAGATCTCCCTTCTGGTTTTGGTCGTTGTTTTTTTATTTCCACCATTTGAGCAGTTGCAGTGTTGCCATTGCTGAGAATAGGATCAAAGCAGGATACATTTAAATGATTGGACTTGGCTCTTATCATAGTTCATATTCAGTGTCAAGATGTCAAGAGCTGCTGTCTTTGATGACCAGGTACCTTTTTTCTTTCTCTAAAGGTGAGCAGTTCCATCCATCTAGTCCAAAAATTATCAAACTGATGAGTATATGATGACAATAGGTACCAGCCTGTATAGGCTACCAGCCTGTATGCCATGGAAAGAAAATCATGCACAGGTGTGTGACTTTTAACAGTACTTTCATTGCTGTCAATCACAGAATTGAACATAAAAGAGAATTTACAGTCTTCTACACATCTCTCTAGACTCCTTCCAAACTTCAAACTTCTGTTGCTTGTTTTCTCAGAAAATTGCTTGGCAACTGGCTTGTTCACTGATGAAGAGTTAGCAGGAATTGGATTTTCCTGCATATCTGAAAATTACTTCCATAAGAGAAATATTTCAAGGATAATACTGTGGGGAAATGTTCCAAGTCAACCAAAATTTACTATAGTCAGTCTTAGATTCTGTTTATATTTTTACTGCTTGTACAAAAGGTTTTACGTCTAATACATATTTTTTTGGCTGGGAGGATCCATCTGGAAGAGTTCTAATTGGCAATGCTAATTTTGATAATTTCACTTTGTGCTGCATTTGAGAAGTTCAAAGACCCACGTGTTGCCACAGAAACATCCAGAGTAGTTTTAAACCAACTTTAAAATACTAAAGCTTGAGGGCTAATAATGACAGCAATGTCATTAGCTGTCACAATGACAGCTATAAAATACACATTGAGAAGAAAGATACATGCTTCAGAAGCTGGATGCACTGACTCCACCTAACTTCATAAAGCCCAGCAGTGTGTGCTTTTGAGGTTGGAAGCATGGGGCTGAGATGTCGTAGTTCTTGCTGAGATACTGTGCTGCTGGGGCAAAACGGGCCCTGAGCATTTGCTTGCAATGCTGATACCCTGTCTGTTTGGCAGGGTTTCAAATTTCTCTCCTGCCAGTGGTCTATTTTCTCGAGGAGCAATTGAAGGGGTTTTGCTCTGGAGGGGCTTGACCTCACTTGCTTCTGGGCTATGCTCCTCCTCCTCCGGTGGGTATCGCAGGCCAGCCCCAGGCAGACACGTGGCTCCTTCCCGGGCTTCGTTTTCGTGTGCGCAGGATGTTCAGGGTCTGCTACCCTCTCTGCCTCGTGGTTGCATCGAGAGCATAAAATTGGAATTGTAACTACCTTGTTTATCATTTCAGCGCCNTGCCTTTTGTGTAAACGATTCCCAACTGGGTATTCGGACTTTGGTAAATTGTAAATAGTTCACTATTTAGGGGTGTGTGTTTGTTTGGTGTGGGAATTCGTGTTAATAAAGTTTTAATATTTCCTGAATATCAAATTTGAATATTCATAACAGATACAACTAGGTTCTGCTCAGGAGCCTGAGCACTTCTATTTTGCCAGTGTTGCAAACGACAAGCAGGTGCCCTTGGACAACTGCACGAGACATACATAGGCTCCACCATGTGAGTTTCCAAAGCTTGACGCTCCTTCTCCTCACTTGGTAACCTACTTGACTTTTTTACTTTTTGAAATTACATATTTTGCATCTTTGGTAGAGGCTGCACTGTTAGATCAAAATTCAGTGTGAAAAATACTATCAGCCATAATATCACTTGTGTTGTTGCAGATTTGGCTTTGCTGTCTGTGTTTCATGCTTGCAGATGAGTGCAGTGAGTACATATGATATGGCAAATCATTCCTTTTGAAGGGAAGATGAAGTAGAGCATGAAGGTAAAGAATTTAGCAAGCTACCTTTAAATAAATACGTTTTCTGACTTGTTTCACACCTGAATCCAAATCAGTCAAAAGCAGTCAAGCAAAGTTTTAGATTTGAGCAGCAGGCTGTTACTCAATCCACTGTTTTTCTTTTCATGGAGAACACAGATGTATGAAGAAGCATATGAACGAAATGCTTACCTAATATTACTGTTACCTACAGAAAGTTAAAGTGAACAACAGTCAGTCGTGTGTGTCCTGCTGTACATAAAAATTCATTGAGACTTCTGTACTGCTTCATGCTGTACACTTTTCAGTCATCAGTGATAACCTCAGGTGGAAATGTCTGCAGTCTACCTTTCAATGGCAACATAAGACAGTCATTAAACCATGCTATCTTAAATAAGATAGACATTCTTACAGCTGTTTCATTTTCTGAGAATTAGTCTTTTCACTAGAGCTTACTTATAAATCCTTGCCAGGTACAGTGTATTTATTCTATTTCTGTACATAGTCACAGCTTCTTGCAAGGATAACAAAATAATTTGTGGTGGGTACCAGTGGAATTACTGTGTTCATACTACAATATGGTTACTTGGACCAGCATAAAATTCCTTAATGTGCATGAGAAACAGAGGAATAGTTCTTATTTGCTCTGAAGGTAGGTAAGGTTTCTATTCTAAGCATATTTTCACTTCCTTAATCTGATTATATGATTGATAAGTACAAAAGCATAAATTTTATTCCATATGAAAATGGGGTAAACTCTTTTCTGGTCTAATAAGAGACAAAGTCAGTTTGAGTCTTCAGTGTACCAAATTCTGAGATGGCCTTGCTGTCTTTAGCGCTTTGGCTTTTGCCTTCTCCTGAGATGGCTGGCTGCGTTGTGATGAGGAGTCCTGTGCCCCCCAGAGAGGTTGTCTCAGTGTCATTAAGTGAGAACAAGCTCCTAGCTGACTCGTTGTTGGCTGAAAGAATAGTTTCCAATAAAGAAATGTAGATTTCAGACTTGGGGAAAAATGGGAACAGTGCGCATGTTGCTTTTAATTGTCCTCTGAAAACTCCCAAATGTGTATTCCTTAGCTGGCTCCTGGTGTTTTGAGGTGATGATATTTTAAATGTGATAAGAATGACCACATTTTTAAAAAAAAACAAAACATTTCAGCATACATAATGATTAAAATTAAAGTACCAGATTAGGGAATTACTTGTAATATTTTTTTTTTTTTTAAAGCAAAAGATATTCATTTTGGCTGTTTTCATAAAGTGAAATCTAAAAATCACAGTTAATGCAAATGCATTTCATTACAACTTTTGCCGGAAGAACTGTATCTGCAAACTGCAAAAGGAACTAAAACGCAAAGGACTTGTAAAACATTAAATACTAAGCATAACTTAGTTCTCAGACTATTACGGGGGAATGGCACTTTTTCAACATTTTTTATGTATTTATTTCACTATTCAAAAGAAATCATTGCTGAAGTGTGTCCAAAAACCATGCTTCTATAAACTCTCTGTAGTTGTCATCACTAGCAAAAACACTTATCACCTATTTTTTTTTTAGTTTTCTGCTAGCTTTTGGTGGAGCTCCTTTCCTAAAGGTCTCTCTAAAATCAAATTACCCTAATATGTATATGAGAAGCAGTGTTCTCAGTTTCTGCAGGGAGAAGAGAAGTCAGTGGACAAGATGCACATCGTTAGTGTATCAAGGCCATTTTGCTGTTAAAGTACACAAGGCAAACTCCCATTTTAGAACAGATCTATCTGCAAGGTAGGTTCGCCATATTGACTCATAAATTGCCTTAAAGGCTGCCAAAGCTGTTGT
Source organism: Semnornis frantzii (assembly GCA_013399775.1). Lineage (NCBI taxonomy): Eukaryota > Metazoa > Chordata > Aves > Piciformes > Ramphastidae > Semnornis > Semnornis frantzii. The sequence goes on along the minus strand of VWYK01126435.1, from coordinate 8,401 downwards.
CTCAGACCTGCTGTAGATTCAGGAGTATGTTAATTCATGGTAACTTTTAAAATTCAACCATATCTACTTTGAGGACTTAAAAAAGGCTTTGGTTTATTTTTAATGGAAGTTTTCTGAGTAATCTATACCTGATAATGGCACTTTCTGTGAAAAATGTATGAACGCAAATTACAGAATTTGTCAGACTGTACCTTGCTTTACAGCTATATAGACAAAAAGGAGACAGTATTCCATGGAACATGTAACATGAGTTCACTGGAGCACCAGAGAAAAGAAAGATCTTCTGAGGATCAATAAATAAAAAATTACTTCTTTGCATTTTACCAGTCTTTAAGGCCTGTGGGGAATCTTTAAGGTGTGTGGGGAGGAACGGATGCAGAAAGTATCACACATGTCTGCTCTGGTCATGTATTTATTATCCAGTGTTGACCACTGATAGAGGCGTGATACTGGCTTTGTGGTTAATCTCACCCGGTACCTGTTAAGTGTTTACAATCCTGGCTTCCATTGAAGCTTAACTTAGCAAAATATTTAAGTGTATATTAGAATCATCCATTCTGACTGGAAAAAACAGAGGACCAGTTTGACTTTACACTTCTTCAGGAGTGAAGTCTGAACCGGCCTTGGAGTGGTTATGCCCTGTGTCTGGCATTTAAATACAGAACAGTTGGTTAGCTCCATGTTACTGCAAAGGTGTAAAAAGGAAAAGTGGTATTTCCCCAAGAAGAGATGCATATATGAAAAGTTCTTGTTCTGATAATGTTATGTGGACCTCAAGACTTAGGGCCTCAGTTTTGTAAGGAAGGGTACTAATACACATACAGTGCCATGACTGATATAGTCAGTGACATGGTTGTGTTACCATGAAGAATCTAGCTATCCATACTATGCTATCACTTCATCACAAGGTTTGTGCAGATAGGAGCTAGTCAGACTATGTTGTGTGTGCCCAGAAATAAGCTTTTTATGTTCCAACAGCAGTAACAATTGCAGGCATTTCATTCATTTTTTAGGAGGCCTTCCAGCTCAACATCTCATTTGCTTTTGGGAAGCATTAAAACTTCAATGGAAACTTGCTATGTGAAGTCAAATGTAGATTATAAAGAGGACTCTTGGGTCAGAAAGATGGCCCCTGCAACTGTAGGAAGCTACCTTCACTAGCCCTTTTAATTTCATCAAAGCCTTGAAAAAGTTTGCTTATGGTCCTCTCTGACTTCCCTGATGGAAGTCCTAAGCTGATGTATCTACTACTTCTGTTCTGTTCTGCCAAGAATCCTGCAACATGTGGCAACATAAATAAGTATACAGCGTGGCACTTCATATTGTTTAAATTTTAGCCTAGTTTGAAAACTCTTGCCATCAAAGTTCTCTGCTAACCTACCTACCTTGCATTTCTTTTATTCATCACATTTCCCCTTTTTTTTTTTCTTCATAGCTTTGCCTATCACATCCCAACAAATATCTTTCAGCAGTCTTGAGCAGGACAGATTTAATGTTTCCTCTCTCTAGAAAATCACTTCTATTATTTTTTATGTTCTTATCAGCACTCATATTATGATGGCCCAGTAAGTCTGGTAAAATTATACTGAATTTAATACTTCGTTCAGTATAACTCAGTATACGTTCTTCTATACAACCCTGGCACAGACTTTTAGCATGAGTGCAAATATGATTGCCCAGATCATTTTCCCTGCTCTCTTGACAGCTCATTTCCCCCAGCTTCTGTCAATCAAATATTTCTCAACTTCTTTGGGAACTGAATGGGACTCATCAAGAAATGTATAGAACTTACTGTATTGTATAGAACTTACTGTATTGTATTGTACTGTATTGTAATATGCTCTTGTGAGTAAGTACAACATTAAAAGGAAATACAACATGTTCCTATGTAAAGCCCATCCAAAGACAGTTGTAAAATACATATGTAAGAGAGGTATGACACAGAGCTCCAGCAGTCCGTTTTCCTGTTGTAATCTCATACGCATAGCAGTCTTACATTATGAACAGTCTATGCATGAGCAATTCTTCAATGCAGCTATATGTGGTATGAGTCTAATCCACTAAAATAAAGAGATCATGTCTTATAAGGGCTTTGTTGGTGAAAATTTTGTCAGTAAATTCAGACTAAAATATTGTATGACTCTCTGAGTCGGGATAGCTAGGTAAGGGTAGTCAAAAAGTGTCAGGCTTTGAACTGTCCTTACGATCTCCTGGAAAGGATATTACTATTCTCATGCAGTTCATATATAGTTCCTACTGCTTAGTAATTGCTTAATTCTGCAAAAATGACGAGCATTTGGGCCATGCTGCCTTTAACTGTACAAGAAGCCCTTTTTGTCTCCAGTGATTATTGCTCATAAAACTGATCAGATTGATAAGCTCAGGCTGTGCTACACAGAAAGTAGCTTCTGCAGGATAAGGTACATTGAAAATAGGCAGCTGTAACTCTTCTTTGGGGAAAGAATAAAATATCCAAAAAGTGTCTTTTTACAGAAGGCTGTTAATGATTTGCCCCCACTCTTGAAACAGTGATGAGTAATACCAAAATTATGATTGCTTATTACAGAAGTAATAATTTGCTCTGGTGCAGCAGGCTAGAGGAAGGACTATGCAACACCTCCTTTCCATACTTTTGCAGAGCTTGTTTGAACTGCAACTGTGTGCAAAAGTTAAACCTTAACATAAGATGCTGATCCTACCAGCATTTACCTGAATAGAGTAAGGGCAGTGAAATCAATATGCCACTGTCCATGTCACTGACTAGCATGTCAAAGCAGTGCTGGTCCCAGTACTGACTCCTGAGGAATGCCACCTGTCGCTGATCTCTACCTGGGCATCAAGCTGTTGACCACAACTACTTGAGTGCAGCCATGCAGCCACTCACTGAATTTCTGTCAGATCGGTGTCTCTCCATTTTAGAGACAAGGATGTCGTACAGGACAGAAGGCCACCAAACTGGTCAAGCAGAATTAGCCCTTAGTGAAGCTATGTTGTCTGTCACCAATCACCTCGTTATTTTCCATGTGACTTGCCATAGTTTTTAGGAGTATCTGCTCCACGATCCTGCCATGATTGGATTATTTAGCTGGTATAAGACTCAGTGGCTTTGTATGTTTTGTGTGGTGGCAAACAGCCTCACTAGCAGCAGACAGTCCAGAGGTTGGGTATATCTGCTGGTCTGGTCAGACACACCTCTGCAGGCTGCCAGGCAGAGGCATTGGTGTGCCTTTGTCCTGTGTTGTGCTGTGCTCCTCAGAGCCTCCTCACAGGCCCCCTTCTCCCCACAGCAGGCTCATCAGTGGTTGGCCTGTTGCTGCTGGGCCTGGGGCGCAGGTTGTAGCGTGGCTGTGGGGATCTGCTGCGCACCCTTTGCCTGGCCGGGGTCCTCTGCTGGTGGATGGACGAACTGACCGTGTGCTGCTGGTTGTTGTGACCTCTCATGGTACACAGCACATGGTCAAAAGGACGCCTGCAGAGTGGGCATGTAGGCGTTGTGGCAGCCCACTGCTGGATGCAGCCAAAGCAGAAAGCATGTAAGCATCCATCAATGTGGGCTGCACTGCTGATATCATCCAGGCAGATGGTGCAGAGGTTCCGTTCTGCTTCCTGCTGTCTTGCCCTCTGTGAATGGCTGGTGGAGGCCATTGCAGCAGAGCCACTCTTCTCCTGAGCCTGCTCAGGACCTGATGCCATGTCCTGCTGAGAGACATGTTCAAAGTGCCTGAGTTTTCATGGCACTAGGAATGCAAAAGCAAAGAAAGTCCCAGAAATCAGTGGGATGGGAGAGGCAAGGGCATCGCAAAGGGTCTCTTTAGGGGGCTTGAAAAGTGGCAGCAGAAGCAGCCTCATGGGACAACCAGCTCCAGGGTCTGCCATTCACACCTTCCTGTCCCACTGAGCTCCTCACGCAGGCTTTGGCCCAGTCCAGTGCCCTCTCTGTTCCTCAAACTAGCACAGGGTACAAAAAGGAGGTGGTCAGGGAAGATGAAGGAACGTGCTGGGTGCTCACAGCTGCAGCTGAGATGCACAGGACCGCTGCTCGGCAGAACTCTTCATGAAGGCAGCGCTCCTCATGGAGGTCCACAGTCCTGAAAGAGTTTGCACACTGTGTGCGTGCACTCAAAGGAGCCTTGGACCAAACGCAGTGGCAGAGAACCTACAGCTGTTGGAGATGTTGTGACCTCAGTGGCAAGGGAGTGCCCTGATTTGGCTCCTTGAAGAGCTGTCAGGAAAGAAGAATTCACCTCTTGTTTGCCACAGAAAAGGCCCAGAGCTTGAAAGGGACTTTTGGAACTCATCTTGTCCAGCCCCACAGATCAAGCAGGGCTGCCTAGAGCAAGCCACCCAGGAAGGTGTATGGCTGCTAAGAGGAAGTTACATTTCAAAGAGGGAATTGAAATGCATGCTCCAATGGTAGAAAGCAGACCAGAAAAATGCAGTTATGTACATGGGAAGAGAAAAACCCCGGACATGGGCAGAAGGTAGAGCAAGTGCATAAATTTGCTAGAGGAGTGGGTGTGCATGCTTACAGAAAAGGAGGCCTCTAAAGTTGAAGTCTGGCTGCGTTAGATCCTATATATGAGTAAGAAGTGTCTCAAGAACTGGGAAGACTTCAGTCAGTACTTTTCAAATAATTTGTCCTTGGATAAAAAAAGAAGGGGGGGAGGGAGGTGTTTANGCAAGGGCATCGCAAAGGGTCTCTTTAGGGGGCTTGAAAAGTGGCAGCAGAAGCAGCCTCATGGGACAACCAGCTCCAGGGTCTGCCATTCACACCTTCCTGTCCCACTGAGCTCCTCACGCAGGCTTTGGCCCAGTCCAGTGCCCTCTCTGTTCCTCAAACTAGCACAGGGTACAAAAAGGAGGTGGTCAGGGAAGATGAAGGAACGTGCTGGGTGCTCACAGCTGCAGCTGAGATGCACAGGACCGCTGCTCGGCAGAACTCTTCATGAAGGCAGCGCTCCTCATGGAGGTCCACAGTCCTGAAAGAGTTTGCACACTGTGTGCGTGCACTCAAAGGAGCCTTGGACCAAACGCAGTGGCAGAGAACCTACAGCTGTTGGAGATGTTGTGACCTCAGTGGCAAGGGAGTGCCCTGATTTGGCTCCTTGAAGAGCTGTCAGGAAAGAAGAATTCACCTCTTGTTTGCCACAGAAAAGGCCCAGAGCTTGAAAGGGACTTTTGGAACTCATCTTGTCCAGCCCCACTGCTCAAGCAGGGCTGCCTAGAGCAAGCCACCCAGGAAGGTGTATGGCTGCTAAGAGGAAGTTACATTTCAAAGAGGGAATTGAAATGCATGCTCCAATGGTAGAAAGCAGACCAGAAAAATGCAGTTATGTACATGGGAAGAGAAAAACCCCGGACATGGGCAGAAGGTAGAGCAAGTGCATAAATTTGCTAGAGGAGTGGGTGTGCATGCTTACAGAAAAGGAGGCCTCTAAAGTTGAAGTCTGGCTGCGTTAGATCCTATATATGAGTAAGAAGTGTCTCAAGAACTGGGAAGACTTCAGTCAGTACTTTTCAAATAATTTGTCCTTGGATAAAAAAAGAAGGGGGGGAGGGAGGTGTTTAATTTGGCAAAGGTTTACAGGCATCATTTTCTCTGCTTATGACAGGAAATCAGACAGATTGTCAGTTTCATGTAAGAAGAGAAGAGTAAAAGAAAGGAACTAGATAAATATCCCAGCTCAGCTGGCTATTCAGTGTGTGGGAATGGAAAATGTAGTTCATGAATGAATTGCAAACAAAGTTGTATTCATCCAGACATTGGCTGATAAGCAGGAGCATTAAAGATGCAAAAAGAACCTCAGATACATCCTTCAGTACTTAGGAGGAGGGCCAAGAAATAACTACAGCACCACAGTGTGGGAGGAGAATAGCAGTTTTGCAGTTAGTGGTAATTGCTCCTCACCGTGAAGTATCACGTAAAATACCTTTCTCCTCTTCCAGTCCCGTTTTCCCTGCCACCCTCAAATCTTTCAGCAGGACATGATAAAGATTGTAAGGGAAGTTTTTTGTCAAGGCGAATTGAAATGTATTTGTACTTCCTTTGTGGCTATGGAAATTCCTGTGACCTGGAAGTGATAGCATGAAGGACAATTTCTCAAGTCTGTGCATTTTCAGATAGAGTTTAAAAAAAAAAAAAACAAAACAGCAAAAAACCCAAACCTGCGTCTGTTTTTTTTNNNNCCAAACCTGCGTCTGTTTTTTTTTTTTTATTTTGCTCTCTTCTAAACACCAGTCTCTTAATTTCTGTTCAGGCTTAAATGCTATTTTTTTTTTCCCCCTAAGGCTGATATAAGGAGATTAAACTGAACTCTCCAGTACCATGTGTGACTCATGGTCTTGTAAAAGTTCAGAATGGACAGTAATGGCAAAGGGACTTAAAGATGTCTCACCATGCCAGGATTCACAAGCCTTTGGCAGATTCTGCTTACTTTAACAGATGTTTGGAGAAGTGTGTTTTCACTGTGCCTCTTCACACTGCAAGGACATTAACATAATTTACCCTGCTGTGTATATTTAGTAAAGTGAAATGTGTGCTAACAAAATGAAAACACTTGTAGGAAAACTTCTCTTGATAGTCAAGTCAGTATTCAAAATAAACCTGACATCACAGGGGGACTGCATTCTGTAATGGTCTTCTGTCCACAAATCCAAACATGTTGCTGTTTGTGAAACTCTTTGCTTTTCTCTTTTTTTTTTTTCTTTTTTTTTTTTTCCTTTTTGATTTTCTTTTTTTTTTTTCTTTTTTTTCTTTATTTTCCTTTTTCTTTTGTTTTTCTTATCTACTGCTGGATTAAAACGTGAATGTAGTTTTCTTAAAGAAGCCATAATTTTTTAACTTGCCACATGGATTATACTGAGAATTACTGAATTCTCCTGTCTTTGGAGGAGTAAATAGGGTACTTTAAGGTTAAATTTGTTTGCGTGTTGGTTGTTGTGGTTTGCTTTGGGTGGGGTTTTTTTTGGGGGGCGGGGGGAGTTGTTTGTTGGGGGTTGTGTGGTTTATTTGTTTGTGGNCTGTTTTCTTTTTTATTGTATTTTGGGTTGGTTTTGGTGGTTTGATTTGGTGGTTTGGTTTTGGTTGGTTAGGGTTTTTTTTGTTTTGGGGGGGCATTAAGTGCTATTTCAGTCTTAATTATTCAATATTACAGGTAAGGGAGAGGAGTGAAATAAAACAGGGCTACATAATGTGATAGCAGATATTTCTCTTACATCGTAGTTCAGACTTGGCCGGTCTTCAGATTTTAATCTCTTTGTCAGTACAGTCTAGGATTGTCTGAGCAACAGCCGTGCTGAAAATGGGTAGGCAAAGGCATGACTGATCCAGCACTGCAGAAGCACAAGTTGAAGGGTCTAGATGACTTTAAGGGATCCTATCAAGGCAGCACTTTTGTGGGTCTTTACTTATTGGTGAGAGAGACACTAACTCGGCGGGCAGTAGACACTCGGAGGGGCAGAGCCGAGCCAGCTCCGGCACCAGGACCAGCTCCGACTTCGGCTCCAGAGGAGGTGCGCAGAAGCGATTTGATCTGGGGGGAGCAGGCGACTTCCACAGGCAGCAGGTGCTGGAAGGAGGAGGAGGGGCAGCAGGGGAAGCTCGGTCAGGCGCCTGCGCGGCACAGTGACGAGGGAGGGTTGCTGCGGCAGCCGCGCGGGATTCAAACAGAAACCGACTCGGCGCGAGGCAGGCCTGGGACCGGCAGAGCCTGCTCCATAGTAGCGCGGGCGGGGCAGGCTGGAAAAAATAAAAAAACCCTCAAAAGTTAAACACCAAACCGCAAAATTACCAAACAAACACCAAGTCAAGCCGTGGTTACAACTCGGCAGAAGGCGGTCAGAAAAACTGGGGGTAGACATACAGAGGTCACATGCAAACACGTGGGTACCCAAATGGAGGCCACACACAAGCATAGGAGTGTCCAGGCAGCAGGCTGCAGTGAATACCGGCACCTGGCACTTGAAGCAGAGAGCAGTGGTGACAGCACCTGTGCTGGGTGTGAGCAAACTGAAGATCTTCTTAGCCCAGTGGCTGAACTGAAGGATGAGGTTGAAAGACTAAGGCCTATTAGGGAACGTGAAAGGGAGTTGGACATGTGGTATTAGGCTCTGCAGACCCCACTAGCAGAGGAAATTGACCCAAGAAGCAGGGAGGAAGAGATTCAGGTGCCTGTTAGAAGAAATGAGGAGGCATGGGGACAAGTCCCTCTCCAGCAAGGCAGGAAAGGCAGCCCAGTCCCCTCCCAATCCCCACAATATTCCCAGTTGTCCACACACAACAGGTACAGTGCCCTTGAAACAGACAGCCAGATGAACGAAGATGGTGATGAATCTCCGTGCACTCATCTATTCAGGACTTGCCAACCAGTCCTGAGACTTAGGACTAGTGCAAAAAAGAAAG
>VWYK01126434.1:4882-17956 GCA_013399775.1 Semnornis frantzii | reverse complement strand
GCGAACGGAAGGGTCCCCAACAGCCACCCGCCTCGGGTGGGAAGCTGCCATCTGCCCTGCCAGAGGGCAGGGGGCCGAGCTCCCCACTACTGCTGGGGCCCCGAGGCCAGGCAAGTGGAGCTGCTGGCAGCACCCTGGCAGCAGCCGAGGCCTGCCGGGTCCTGCCTGTGGCGGGCGCTAGGAACTGCCCGTGCCAGTCCCCACCTCGGCTCCCCCCGCTCTTAGTTCGAGGTGGCACTGCCACCAGCCTCGTGTGGAGGTGGGGACCCTAAAGACGGGAACAGGAACCGGGGTAGGAAGGGAGGTTGGGGTCTGGGCACAGTGCCCCACGCAGTGGGGACCCGGCAGCTGCAGGAACAGGCAGCTGCCACCGTGCCCCTCTGCCCACTGCGGGGACAACAGTAGGGTGGTTCTAGTGCCAGCTGTCCCCTCCCCGTGGCACGGCACAGGCAGCCAGACCTGGACTGAAAAGGCAACTTTAATTCAGGCAGGTTTGGATGGTCAAGCTCCTCACAGAACCGGGCTCTGGGAATAGGACCGTGGCTGTCCCCTGCCACCAGCCCCGTGCCAGGACCGCGGTGCCAGCACATCCATCTGTGCACAGCAGCAGCGAGAGGATCCCCCGGGATCCCGTCTGGGGGGTGGGGGCAATCCCACGTCCCGATCCCCGTGGACAGCCGGTCCCTTTGCCGTGCCAACAGTGCTGGTGAGACCCTGAGAGTGACGGTGGCAATCGGTGGCGGTCGGCGGTGCGTGGTGGCTTCCCCTCCTCTGGGCTGGGGTCCCGGCCCGCAGGAGACCGCTGTCTGGGGGAGACGATTCCCGCAGCGATCCCACGGCGCTTCCCCAGCTCGTGGTAAGCAGGATGGGGAAGGAGAGGTGGTGGCGGCAGCTGGAACGGGGCCGTCACCTCTTCCTGCCCTGCCAGCGGCGCAGCAGCCACTGGGTGATGAAGGGCCAGGTGGCGAGGAAGAGCAGGGTGCGCAGGGTGCGTGGGGAGATGGTCAGGGGCCACGGCGACGTTGTCTGCTGAGGGGAACAGAGAGAGGTGGCATGGGGAGGGGGATGAGGATGACACTGGTGTGCCCAAACCCCCAAACCCTCCACTGAAAGGCATGCAGCAGCAGGCCACGGGCACAGCCTGGCAGTCCTTGCCACATCTGTCATCGCGTGGGGATCTTGCATCAACACTGCGCTCTCCGGTGCCACCGCTGTCCCCAGGGACGTCGCCTGCCTCCAGCTGAGGGAGCCTTCCTCCCCACACTGCGTTTCTAGGTCTCCATGTGCCATCGAGCAGTGTGGGATGGCAGGGCCATGGTGCAATGCCACTAGGCAGTGCCTCCAACTCACCTGCAGTGCCAGAGGCTCGCCAGAGTCGGTCTCAGCAGTGTCCCCCTGCAAGACAGGAGGATGCAGATGGCGGTGGACACCTCCCTTCCATAGCCCTGTCCCCGAGATTGGGGGAACAGCAGAAGCAAGAGCTCCTGTGACACATTCACCTGGGATGAATGCTGGGCACAGCAGCTCCCTGCCTGCACATCAATGCCCTGTCTGTGCCCCAGCTCCGTGCCCGCGCCTCCAAGGGGATCAGAGCAGTGCCAGCACCCACCCCTGCCCCACCAGGATGTGACACCCAACCCAGTGGTCTCTCCACAGCTGAGCCACTCAGAGCTGACTGCAGGCTGGAACTGCAGCCAAGCCCTGCCAGCCTGGCCCACACTGGACAGGCATGAGCCCTGCCAGCCTGGCCCACACTGGACAGGCATGATGGCCCTGCCACTCCCGCAGGGCACAGCATGGCACAGCAGGGAGCATACCTGCGTGGCAGTGAGCATCTCCAGCTCGCTCAGGCGCTCCAGCACCCGCCGCATGTCGTCCTGCAAGGCTTGGATGGTGCCAGCTACGTGGGTGTCCAGCTCCACCAGCAGCTCCCCCTGGGTGAGCTCAAGGGTGCTGCCAGTGTGCCACTCTCCCACAGCAGGCTGCAGATCTGTAGGGCACAAAGCCGGGCACTGCTCAGAGGCGGTGGGGCAGGCACACGGTGCTTGTGCTCCCCCAGCACCTGTGGGGTTGGGCACCTTCACCTAAAGGCAAGCAATGGAGCCCTCGGGTGCCTGCACTGCCCCATGGGGTGCCCGTAGGCTGCCCACACCCCAGCCCAGCTGCCTCCACAAGCCAGCGCCAGGCCTGTGCCCAGTGACACAGGGCACCACAGCCCCAAAGCATGGCGCAGGTGGCAGTGGGTGACCTCTAGCCCACCGGTGCGATGGGTACACAGATCACGTCACTTCACCGGGTGCCAAATGCCAGGCAGGACGCTGTGCCAGGCCCTCGGGCTGAGCAAAGGCCCCAAACCCGCTCGGCAAACACCCATTTAACCGGCACTGCCGGTGGCAGCTGGGCAGGGCCTCCCTGCCAGCCCTGGGGGATAGCCCAGCCCCACCTGCTCGGCCTCGTTACAAGTTAACTCCCAAGGTCAAGCAGCCCAGGAGGGGTGGCGGAAACGTTACCGGGGGGAAGATAAGGGTGAGACAAGTGGGCTGTGCCCACGTGAAACGGTGGCACCATTCCTACTGTCCCATGGGTGAGGATGGCAGTGCCACCGTGTAGTAGAAAGTCAGCCGAGGTGTGACTGGGGACGGCTGCAGAGGGTTGGCAGGAGGTTCTTTGCCCTCTCGCTGTGTTGGCACAGCACAAGGGCCTGGCTGTCCCCAAACCCACACAGGAGTCCATGCCCCCTCGGCACCACGCACTGCCCCCAGCACCACCCGCCCCCAAAGGCAGTGGGGTCCCCAGCAGGGACCACAAGCTGGGTGCAGGGTGGCAGAGTTCTGCTCCCTGCTCCCCTCACAAGCATCCCCCCAAGGTGGCCAGTTTAGCACCACTACAGGGGCAGACACTGTAGGGGACGTGCCCTACAGCAGCCACCAAACTGCTTGGGAACCAAGAGAGGCCAAGAGATGCTTAGGATGCTCACCCACCCACTCCGGGGTGTAGGAGCCAAACTCTGCTCCCCTAGGGAGGGCGCAGCCCGCTGACGCCCTGCCCTGCTTGCCCGGGGGTGGGGAAGGAAGCAGGCAGGCAGACGAGGGCCAAACCCTGCACCCACCTGTCTGGGAGCCAGGGGCTGCGAGCCCTGCACTGCTCCTCGCCTCCAGTCTTCTGCCTTCCCCCTGCGCAGCGCCGCGGGGCCGCGGGGGCTCGGCCCCAGCCTGGATGCCGCCGTTTGGGGTCAGCCCCAGTGGCTGCGCAGCCTGCGCGGGCGGAGAGAACGCTCCTGAGACCCCTGCTCCCCTCCCCGGGGGCTGCAGGGCCACAGCAGCTGACACCGGGACAGCGGTGGGGCCTCCCTCCCTTGCCCTACTCTGGCAGCTGTGGTGGTGGAGAGGGTGTGGGCCTGAATGATGCCAAAATCCCACTGGCAGCACCAGCTGATGCCCGTTTTGGCAGAACCCCCACAGGGAAGCAAGATGCCCAGGCTTGAACTGGCAGAAGAGCTGCAGGGAGAAGCCAGGCAGCTAGCAGCATCCTCCCTCCTGCCCACAGGATCTGCTGAGCCTTGTGTAGCACCTCAAGTGCAGAGCACTGCCAGTGCCAGCTGAGCTGCCCAGAAGGGGAGACCAGAGAGGTCTGCAGAGAGATCCAGGGAGGTCTTTGCAGGGGTGCAAACAAAGTGCCCACAGCAGCTCACCAGTGTCCCAGTGGAAAAAGGGGCACAGTGGGTGGTGCTGGAACACACTGAGGGATCCCCAGCCTCCCCTCAGTGCCAGTGACCAGGCTCCACGAGGGACACAAAGCTGCCCCATAGGCTTTGGGAGTCCTGCAGGTGTGGCAGTGCCACAGTGGGGAGCTGACAACACAGAGAGTTCTGCCCTCTGTGTGTGGGCATGGCAGGGCTGGCAGGGCAGGGGTGGCAGTGAGCAGAGCAGAGCAGTGAGTGGGGCAGCAGGGGCCCAGGGCTGCCCAGCCCTCTGTTACCTGCTCAGGCTCCATCTGCTCCAGGGTGTCACAGTACACATCCCCCTCGGAGTCGCTGGTCACTGTGCCAGCCTGGCGCGCCTCGGCGGCCGGTGCCAGCCCACCTGCTGAAGGGAAGCACAGGGCTCAGCTGAGGCCTGGCCCTGCCCACAGGGCAGTGGCATCTCCGTGCAGCCACAAGGCAACAGGATGGCAAGCAGGCAGCACCTGTCTGCACCAGGACAGGCAGGAGAAGGAAGCTGAGGCACAGTCAGGGAAGGCGTTCAGCAGAGCAAGGAGCCTCTATGGCATGGCTCAGGGCCCTGCTGCTCTGGCAGGGGGCAGGCAGTGTTCACAGCATGCCAACTGCCACCACAGTGACAGCGTGCCCTGCCAACCAGGCAGGGACACTACCTGGTTCCCTGCACACTGCCAGCCCAGGTGACATGAGGATGGGCACAAGCTGGCCACAGGTGCTGGCTCAAGGACCATACATGCTCCTCAGGAGACAAGTGGGCAAGTAGTGAGGGGAATACCCCCCTGGAGCACCCCACACAGGGCAGAGTGCAAGGCCACTCCAGGCTAGGGGAACCACAGGTGGCCTCAAAGGAGGCACACAGTGCTGGGTGGGCAAATCAGTGAGGGGCTGACCAATAAAAACCAGGACCAAGGTGTTTGCCGTGGCACAGACAGGGAGGATTGGGGCTTGGCACCACAGGTGCCACAGCAGTGGAAGGGCAGGACCTGGCTTGAGCTAAGGCAGAATATCTCCTGAAGCACAGACCTTCCAGGAAGAGATCCTCCACAGAGGAACTCCTTTGCCTTCTCTCTGTGCTTTAGCAGAATCAGGCCCCTTGGCACAGGGAAGAGCAACACTGAACCAAACCCTCAGGGTTAACCTGGCATCCAGCATGGCACTGAGAGCTCTACCCAGGAAAACCTCCAGCTTGCTGTGACTCAGGCAATGCCTGCAACACCAGCAGGGCTGGACCAGATGTGCCTGAAGCTCTGTAGGCAAATGGAGGCTCAGTTCATTTGCCAGTGCCTCCTTTGTAGGGTCTCAACCAGGTGCTGGCCACACCAGGGAGGACCAACCTGGCCCATGCTGCCCGTTCTGCTGCTCCTTGGGCAGGGCATCTTTGGGGTGCTCCAGAGCTGGGCTGCTTGCTGCATCATCCTGGCTGGGCTCAGCCCTCTGCTTCTGACTGCCTGTGTGGAGGGAAGGGCAGAGAATTAAAGGGGACTCCTGTCGTGTAGGCTCAGAGCTGCTCTCCTGCCAGCACAGCCTAGAGGCATGCAGACAGAGTGCCACTGTCCTGGCCAGCAGAGGCAGAGAGGGCTTGGTTCTGTTTGCCAACAGCTGGGAACTGGTTGGCAGCATCTACGCTGCCCAGACCCTCTTGCTCACCCAGGGGTGGCAAGAGAGTCCCTGTCCCCAAGCCCCTGTGGCAGCAGGCTGAAGGCCAGAGGCTGGGTAACACCAGTGGGTGACAGGTGACAGCCACTGTCCCCTGGCAGGGCACAAGCAGAGCCTAATGCAAGAAGCACTGTATGGGGACAGCCTTGTGTGGGCAGTGCATGCTGCCACCACCTGCCAGGGCTTCCAGCAGGCACCAGTACCCCAGGGAGGGCTCCAGCCCTTGCCCACTGTCCTGTGGAGCCCATGGGGTTAAACTCAGCCATGTCTCCAGTGGCCCCCGGGGACTTTGCTCCCTGCTCCTGGCTAGGCAGGAATGTGGCAACCTGCCCTGCCTGTGCCTTGCTGGCACATCCCTGCCCTCCCCAGCACAGCAGACCCATGGCTGTGGGACCCCCTTGAGCCCAGCCTTGGTGGCTGATGCTCTTGAGTGGGGGGGGACAAGTGCAGCTCCCACTCTGCACAGGGGTCAGCACCAGGGCTGCTCTGCTCAGGGACCATCACCATTCCCATCCCTGTGCCAGGACAAGCCTGACTCCAACAGCAGGCCCCCATGCCCACAGGGCTGGCAGAGCAGCACTGGGCCTGTTTACTAAGAGCTGAATTGTTGGCTCCCAGTTGCTTCTGATTCTTGGCCTACATGGGTAAGATGCTGGTGAAAGCTCTGCCAACTGGAGAGCTGCTGGCACTGAGTCATTCACTATTTGGCTTCCAAGTGACACCTCACAGTGTGTTGACCTCAGAAATAATCAAACCCAGAGCCACTTGGACTCCCCTCGTGCAGCACCTCTGACCCCAGAAGGCTCCCAGCCTGCCACGCTGTGCTCTCAGCCCCTGCAGCATTCCTTTCCTCCCCTGGATTGTCGGTGAGGAAAGCTGCAGCCACACAAAAGCTGAAGGTGGCTTAGAGACCTCAACAGCTCAGGACACTCAATGGTTTAAACCACTGCAAGAGACCTCAGAGAAAGCTGGGGAAGGGCTGTTCAGAAGGGCTTGTAGTGACAGGACAAGGGGCAATGGTTTGAAACTAGAGCAGGGTTGGACATCAGAAGGAAGTTCTGCACAAGGAGAGTGGTGGAACACTAGAACAGGTTGCCCAGAGGGTGGCTGAGGCATTCAAAGTCAAATTTGATGGGGCCTCGAGCAACCTGATCTAGTTGGACATGACCCTGCTGACTGCAGGAGGGTTAGAAAAGATTACTTTTGAGGGTCCCTTCCAGCCCACTGCATTCTATGAATTCTATGAAACCACTACTTCAGGCACCTCAAGCTTGTTCACTACCAGATGGAGATGTAAGTGCCAGTGCCATTTGTAAGTGACACAAGCTCAGGCTGTCACTCCCAAGCAGGTAATGACCAGAGATTTAGATCCAGCTTTCATGTTCCAGAGAAAATAAATAGAGTTTCTTTGCCTTTTCAAGGCATTCAGCATCAAAACAGAACAAAAGCCACTGGGCATCACAGGAAGGAGCAGTCAACCTGAGGCCAAGCCTCACAGGCAACCTGTTTTTGCTGTCCTCCTTGGAAGCAGGGGATGACAGCAGTTGCCAGCTGTAGGACAATGCCTGGGGACAGGCAGCAAGCAAGCCCATTTGTGAGAGCTCCTCCAACATTAGTAAAGCACTGACAGTTTACACACCCACTGTGGATTCACCCCTGAGCTCACCCACTGCTCAGCTAACCCACTGGAGATGTGGCACAGCCAAAGCTCCAGATGTGCAGCCAGCAGGTCTGCTCTACATTAGCTGACACCTTTCTGAACGACCACGTTCAGCCCTTTGCTCTCTTGGACGTTTCTCACCATTAGGACACACCAAAGACTGCCCTGCTCCGGGGTGGGACAGGTCTCCAGCACAAGGTGGCAGCCACAGGCACGGAAAGAACTCGGAAAGACTCTTTTCTAACACGAGGTGATCCCAGCCATCCCGTTTCTCAATCCTGCTTTCTCCATATCCATTCTGCTGCACCAAGAGCCTGTTCCAGTGTTGACATCAGATGACCCAGGCCCCCGGTACGAGCCCGGAGGTGAGCCAGCGCCAAGAGGAAGCTCAGTTTCCCTCTGTGGGAGCTGATCCCCTGCTCCCAGCACAGGGACTCAGGCCAAGGGGTGTTTGAAAGCCAAATCCCCAAGTTCTTGCCTCAAAGTTTTGCAGAGAGCCAGCCCAGAGTGAAGCCAACACCTGCATCACTCAGAGACGCCTGTTTGGTGGCGGTGTCCAAACAAGCCCCTCGGCTGCAGCTGCTCCACGGCAGGGAGGCAGATGGGATGTGGTGTCCAGCCCGGCCCCTGCTCAGGAGGCAGCAGCAGGACATGCCCTGGGGAAGAGCAGAGCCCCGAGGTGATGTCTGTACCAGCGCAGAAGCAAGCGGCCAGCAGCGGGAGCGATGTGCCCGGAGGAGAGGAGCGTGGCACAGAGGTGAGACTGGGCACAAGCGGGGCACAGCGGCTCCCACTCACCCCCTCTCCTCTTGAAGAAGGACTCGGGGGGCCGGGGCATGTCGTGGATCACCTCGTAGAGCGGCTCAAAGTACCCAAACATCTCCTCTGTCGTCTCGTCCATGGGCACCGTGTCAATGATCTGGGGAGGGATGCAGCTCGCAACACGCAGCAGCGAGCGCCCAACCCACCCTCGATGCTCCTCCCCGTTACCTTCTGGGCCACCTTCTTCATCTCAGCCACGTAAGCTGCCATCGCCTCCTCCTTGGACATCTTCCCCAGGCTATGCCAGGCGTCCCTGCGGGTGACGGCAGCCGTGAGGTGGGCAGCACGGGGACGAACCGGGCACCCCCCGCCCCCCAGGGGCCTTACCACTTGTACCGCCCGATGGGGTCCCAGAAGCCGGGCCTCGGGCCTTGGCAGCACCCTGCCGTGGCCTGCTTGTAGTAGCTGTAGAAGCGCAGCATCTCCTCGTAAGAGGGACGGTACGAACCTAAGACGGGACAAGGCCTCAGCGGGGCCGCCGCGGCGGCAGCTCCCCGGACCCGGTCCTGGCTCGGTTCCCGGCCTCGCTCCCAGCCCCGTTCCTGGCCCCCACTCACCGCTCCGGGGCAGCCCTTGGATAACCTGAACGGCGGCGCGGAACTGAGCCCCGCAACCCTGCTCGTCCGTGTCCATGGCCCCAGCCCCGGCCCCGACACCGGCCCCGGTGCCTGTTCCCTTCCGTGGGGGAAAGCGCTGAGGCCAATCAGCGCCCTCCTTGCAGCGACCCTTCTCTCTCTGTCCAATCAGCGCTTCGGTTCCGAAAGGGACCGCCCTGCCCCTTTCCCGCCCCTTCGCTCCTCACGCGTCGTAGCCAATGGTAGAATGGGGTCCGAGTGCCCCCTGCTGGATAAAGAAGGGATGCAGCCCAGGAGGGTCAGGGTCTGTCGCCCGGCGGCGACCCCTTGTGGGGTACAGGAGGTACTGCAGAGAGCGGGGGCTGAGACGGGGCGGGCAGTGACCCCGAGGCAGCGAGCGTCCACGGGAACAGGGACCGTGCATCGGGAATAGTGACCGTGCACCGGGACCGTGCACTAGGACAGTGAAGCGGGACAGTGACAGTGCAATGGGACAATGCCAGTGCACCGGAACACAGCAGCAGTGAAGTGCACTGGGACAGGGACTGTGCATCGGACAGTGCTGGGACATTGCACCAGGGCATGGGATGATTCAGAGGGACACTGCACTGGAACAACTCACGAGGATATCACAGTGTGACATTGCACTGGAACACTGCCCTGAGGCACCACTGCACTGGGGAACTGTGATTTTGCACTCGTGTGCTGCACTTGGAACAATGCACTGGAACTCTACGCTGGGATATTGGGACACCATACTGGGAAAATGCACTGAGGTGCTGGGATGCTGCACTGGCATGCTGCACTGGCATGCTGCACTGGCATGCTGGGACATTGCACTGGGGCAGTGTCAGTGGAGCAGTGTGCAGGGGCACAGTCCCGTTGCCTAGGCAGGGGCCAGGCTGGTCAAACCGAGCAGTTAATTATGTTAATTATTATTGTAGTTCATTAACCATGCAGGTGAGGAACAGGCAGAGTTTGGGCTCCCCGAGGTGAAGCTCCTTCCCCTTTCCTTGAAGGCAGGGTGCCTTGGGAACACAGGTGATGTGGGGTGACCTGGCACTATGAAGGGCCCTGGGGCTATTATGGCGATCGCTGGGGGTGGCCTGAACCTAGCCCTCTCCCAGGATCCACCTGGATCACTCCCTCTCCTAGTGCTGGAAGCTGGGAGGGACACCAGAGAAGCTCTCACTAGCCTGTGCCACCCTTTGTCACCCTACTCACACCGCTTTTCCCACATTTTGGGGGGGATTTCCCTTAATCCCACCTCCAGATCCCAAACACGAGCTGGGGGACACATCCCCCATACCCTTTTCTCCCCATCCCACGTTCCCTGCTCCTCGCTCCGTCGCAGCTCCAGCACAAACCCCAGCAAAGCCCCGGGAGCCTCCTGCCATGGCTGTGACTCAGGCTTCGGGGCTGGGCTGTTCCTGACTCGTTGCCAACCCCAATCGCATTCCCGGCTCCGAGCCGTGATTCACGGGACACGTGCTCTGCCCTAAGCGCCCGGGAATGCGCAGCTCCTGCTCTCCCTGGGAATCCTGCCAAATCCCAGGCAGCCGTGCTGGGAGGGAGCAGGGAAGATGCTTTTTTGCTGTGGGATTTTGCAGAGAGGAGCTGGGGGGGAGGGGGTGGGAGCTGTGGGATTGATCCTGCTGGATGCATCCCTGAGTGAATGGCAGGAGCCAGCAATGGGCACTACCAGCCCAGAAGGGCAGCCTGGGCTGCATCCAAAGCAGTGTGGGCAGAGCTGGAGAGAGGGGATCCTGCCCCTCTGCTCTGCTCTGGGGAGACCTCAGCTGCAGGGCTGGGGACAGCTCTGGAGTCCTCAACACAGGAAGGACCTGGACCTGCTGAAACATGTCCAGAGGAGGCCACAAAGATGCTCAGAGGGCTGGAGAACCTCTGCTGTGGGCACAGGCAGCCAGAGTTGAGGCTGTTCAGCCTGGAGAAGAGAAGGCTCCAGGGAAACCTTAGAGCTGCATTTCGGTATCAGAAGGGAACCTACAGGCAGGCTGGGGAGGGACTGTTCAGAAGGGCCTGTGAGGACAGGACAAAGAGAGATGAGTTGAAACTGGAACAGGGCAGAGTTAGGTTGGACATGAGGAGGAAGTTCTGCTCAGTGAGGGTGGGGAAAGACTGGCACAGGCTACCCAGGGCTGTGGTTGAGGCCTCATCCATCTTGATGATCCATGATCATCAAGATCAGACTCGAGGTGACCCTGGGCAGCCTGATACAGGTGGAGGTGTCCCTGCTGCCTGCAGAGGGATTGGACAAGATGACCTTTGAGGGACCTGTGATGTTTTGGGAGTCATCTGCCCCCCCTCACTATGAAAAAAAGTCACCCAGACTAGACTCATCCTGCTGGAAGTTAAGGACTGAAGCTCTGTTTACATCTTAGCACAAGATACAAGCAGATATATATACACAATAAAGTTATAGCCAAGTTAAAGGTTATACAGACACACAATCCCCCTCCCAGCAATCAGTCCCCAGGAGGGGCTCCCAACCACCCTTCCACCTTCTTTCCACCCCTCTGCCTTACCCCAGTTTCTGTCTTATGTGCAAGGTGAGTTTGGAGGATCAGCAAGGGGGGTTAGAAGCAGAGTGGTTAGTTAGGTTAGAAGCAGAGAGCTCAGCAGACACAGCAGCTCCCAGAGAGAGACTATTTGTGTCCTTGTCTATGAGTGAAGCAGACATCAGCATTGTTTGCTTTTTCACAGCCAATAATATAATTTTTTTCCATTAAAATATTCCAATTAGCCTCAAACCAGCACAGGTCCCTTCCATCTTGATGCAATCTGTGAATCTGTTCCCAGCCACGCAGCTCTCACAGGATCAGGAGGCCTTGGAGCAGAGCCCAACTGGAGGCTGCAAGAGCATTTTTGGGGGTGCTGTGGCTGTGCTCCCAGAGGGTTTTCAGCACAGGGGAACACATTTGGCATGAAGAGATTCACCACATGTCACCTCATCCCATGCAGGAGGGGACATCACCCTGGGCTGGGCAGGCCCTGGTGAAGAGTCCCTGCATCCCTGTGCCCCCAGAGGATTCAGGGAGGGCTGCCCAGATGTGGCCTGAGCTGTCCAGATGTTGCAGGGCTCACCCAAGTCTTGAGCAGCAGCACCTAAGTACTGCCCCAGAGTGCCCAGGTATCACCTAGGGTGCCCAGATGTTGCTCCAGGATAGCCATAGGTCACACAGGGTGCCCAGATGTTGTCCCAGAATGCCCAAATGCTGTTCCAGAATGCCCAGATGCTGCCCTGGATGTACTCATGTTGCTCCTGGATAACCAGAGATCACCCAGGGTGCCCAGATGTTGCCCCAGGACACTCAACTACCATCCAGAATGCCCAGATGTTACCCTGGGGCTCCAGGTGTTGCCCTATGTTGCTTTAGGTGTCCAGATGTTGCTCCATGATACTCAAGTATCATCCCAGATGCCCAGATGTCACCCTAGGGTGCCCAGATGTTGCCATGGGTGCTCTGATAATGCCCTGCCTGTACAGATGTTGCTCCACAATAACAAGAGATCACACAATACACCCAGATGTTGCCTCAAGGTGACCAAGTGCTGCTCCAGGGTACTCAGAGATCACTCAGGATGCCCAGAAGCTGCTCTAGGTTGCCCAGATGTTGCCCAGGATATTCAAATATCACTTAGCATACCCTGATACTATCGAGGGTGCCCAGGTGTTGCTCTAAGACACTCAAGTATCACACAAAGTGCCCAGAAGTTGGCACAGGGTGCCCAGATACTGCCCTGGGTGTACAGAAGTTAACCTGAGTTAATACTCAGGTATCACCCAGGATACTCAGATATCAGCAAGGGTGCCCACACTTTGGCCCAGAGTGCCCAGGTGGTACCCTAGACATCCAGATATTGCTCCAGGTTACTCCAGTATTATCCAAGTTGCCCCAGGGTGCCCCAGTGTTGCCCTAGGGTGCCCAAACATTGCCCTAGGATGCCTATGTGTTGCTCCAGGCATGCAGATGCTACCCCAGGTCACTCCAGTATCATCCAAGGTGCCCAGAAGTTGCCCCAGGGCAACCCAATCTTGCCCTAAGATGCCCTCGTGTTGCTGTAGGTATCCAGATGTTGCCCCAGGATACTCTGGGGCAGGATACTCTGCCCCAGGAGCTCAGATGTTGCTTCAGGTTGCTTCACCCAATTTGATCTGGGAACCATTGGCAGTGCTAGGGCAGTGCCCCAGCCCTAGGGGAAGTCACCTCCTGCTGTTGTGGTTTCCTCTCCCTCTGCTACATCTCCCAGTCCCCACGCCAGGCCTGAGGTGGCTTCCCTGTCCCTGTGGCCACCATGGATTTGGGCAAGTAGCCTCTTATGGCCATGGGCATCACAACCTGGCTCTGCCACCCCACATCAGCTGGAACTCCAGGGCAGGGGGCTGGGGGAGGGGTTGGGGGGCTTCTGCTGTGGCTACTCAATGCTTCCCACCCCCCCAGCCAGTGGGGAAGGTGGGGATCTGTGGAACTGGGGGGATTTGGGGTAAAATAATGCACACAGTTCCCTGGGCATATGTGTAGACACAGCTGGACAGATGTGTGTGCATGTGCAGCTGTGTGTGTGCACACACATGGACAGGTACACATCTGCACAGGGATGCTGCACAGTTCAGCAAGGCC
>VWYK01126432.1:21086-37143 GCA_013399775.1 Semnornis frantzii | reverse complement strand
GAAGGAGGGACCAGGCTCTTTTCTTTTTCCTTCACTGAGAGAGCATCATATCTGACCCACACTTGCACATAGCTTTAGGTCCAGACAATGTTCTTGTCTCTCGCTCAGTTGCCTCTGCCTGCCAAAACTTACTCTATTCCTCAATTGGTTGTGGGAATTAACAAGGCAGGAATTATAAAATCTGTAGTTATTTTATTTCCAAAAATCCCTGCCGGCAACTCTATATAAATTAGTTAGATTGGGTTAAAAATTCATTCAGGAAGATCTTCACAAGGATGCTTATAGGGAATTTAGTAATGCAGGAAAATCAGAAAGTTGGAAAAGGTTTGCTACAAAAATAGCTTTGCCTCACTTACAAATAAAGGCAGCCTGGAGCCCTACGGCAGGTATGTGCTACTCAAGGCAGTGGAGTAGGAATCTGGAGATGGTCCCTTGGCTCCTTTGCAGCAGTGTCTGTAACTGCAGATTGTAATCCAGCAGTGGATCAACTCAGCACAGGACCCAATGTGAGTGAACCTGCCAGAGCCCAAAGTGACTGCAGACACTGCTGCCACGGGCACAGAGCACAGGGCAGCACAGGGCCAAGCCAGGCTGCTCAGAAGCATGCCTAACAACGGGGCCGGTTTGCAGCAGAGGCAGCTCCCTGCAGCAGGCAGGATGCGGCAGTCCCAAAGCAGGGACTGTGCTTGCTCCTCACCCTGCTGCCAGATGCCCTTCAAGGTCCGCCTCAAGGACCGACTCAAGGGCTGAGTCAAAGTCCCCTTCAAGGTCCTCCTAGACAATGTGCCCAGTTGCCATATATCTATGCTGGGGCAATTTGCTCTCCTCTGTTCAAGCCCGTGGGAGTGGGGTACGGAACCTGACACCTACTTCTTTCTACATTCCAAACCCCTGGAGCCAGAGGTGGGGGGGGAGCAAAACAGTTTCATGCCCCATTCAAACCTTCAGTGGGGCAGGAACTTGGGTGTGCCCTGCCACAATTCCTCCTCCATTCAAAAGGAGGTCAGGCAGCAATCCTCTCCATAAAACCTTGTTGTGAGTTAATTGATTTTGAAATGCAATTGTCCCTCTGAGCCATCTGCACAAAGATGAGACCTCTCAGAAGTACCTGCTCCTGGGGTCAGATCATGTCAGTGCTTGTCTATGCAAAAACAGGAACCCCTGAGGAAGCCCTGAAATGACTAAGTCTCATTTCATTTACACCAACCCAGCAACAACATCAGCCCCATGCCTACATCCCAGCTCTGCTATCCAGGAGGGAAGGCAAAAGGCTATCAATGTGGACAGCCCACTGGCCCCTGGTTTCAGAAAACACTTACAAAACACAAGCAGGATTGGAAAGAACAGCCAAGGAGCTTTTATTCCTGTGGAAATTAAGAGCCAAAATGAAGTTTGAAGCAAGCCTGAATCCAACCCAGCACATGCTGGAAAAGCTTTTATGCAGCTTGTAAGGAGTGATGACGAGAAAGTCCATGTCCTATCATGCCCAGAGCTGATTCAACTTCAAGACATGGCCCTGTGCTCTAAGCACAGCAGGAAGCTCATGGCTACCTTGGCTCTGTCATCCTTCTCCCTGGGGAGCACAAAGGTCTTCCAGGACCTAGCTCCACCGCTACCCTACATCAGATCTGCCTTTCCCTCATACAATGTGCTTTGAACATTCCAGGCAAAGGCCTAGGAAATGGCAAGTGTTGTCAAGCCAGTATATGGATGGCTCTTTATGTCCCCGTCTCTGCCAGAATCACTCTCAATGGCAAGAGCTGAATTCAGCTGCCATGTCTGTGGGGTACTCCCAGCTGACTGTTTTTCCCACCTACACTAGTACCACAAAGAATAATTGTTTTCCTAAAGCTGTAACTGTCCTTCAAGAAGTTTTCCTTATTTAATAGGTTGGCTACTTGTTTTATTAGCATCCAACGGGTACTTGGCATTGTCCTGCCGGAGCAAAACGGGCCCAGACTTGTTTGCAATGCCAATGCCCTGTTTGCTTGGCTGGGTTTCAAATGTCTCTCCTGCCAGTGGTCAGTTTTGCCTCGAGGGGTGACTGAAGGGGATCTGCTCTGGGAAGGCCTCACTTCACTTGCTTTTGGCTCTGCTCCTCCACCTGCTGCTGGTTGTCTCTTGCGGACTAGCTGCCCGAGGACACAGGTTCCCTCCTTTTGCTTTTGGTTTTGGAGCACACAGCTCCTGCTGCCCTCTGCCTTGTGGTCGCACTGAAAACACAATTTGGGGTTATAGTTTCTTTGATTATTACCTCATTGCAGTGTCTCAGGCTTATCAGCGAGCAATCTTGGTTATTAAATCAATTGGAGCCTCTGGATTTCCCACCAACAGCCCTGCTTGAGGGCAAGGGGGATCCATCTTGTGACTGGCAGTGGCAGCTGCTGCTCCTCACCCTCCCATCTGAGTTGTGTGTAGGATATGGGGATTTGTATTTCTTTGTCCCTTCCCTAAATAGCTCCACAAAAAAAAACTATTGTACCTTTTGTGTAAATAATTCCCGACTGGGTATTGGAACTGTTGGTAGATTGCCAACAGTTCACTATTTTGGGCTGTGTGTTTGTTTGGTGCAGGAATTTGCATTAATGAAGTTAGAGATTTTCCAATTTCTGCATATTAAATTTGAATATTCATAACAGGCATGAAATGTGACTCCCCAAAGACAGGCCCCTTCTGCAGGTCTCTGAAGATTGCCTCTACTCTTGCAGGATTTCCATCAAATTTCTGGTCCCGTCTTGATCACCCCTGTCCTGTGCTGGAGAGTATCTATCCATTGATGATCTTCTCACTGATAAACCCAGGCATGGTGTAGATCAAAAGAACCAGGAAGATGGTCAGAAGAGCAACAATGAACAGCACAATAATGTATTTCTTATACCGCTTCCAGATGAAAAACACAAAAGTCTTCACAGGGTTCACGAACCAGTTGAAAGAAGTTTTTGGCCGGCTGGAAGAGGAAGGGGAAAACAGCTAAGCACAGGCTGAATCCACAGAGCAGAAGCACATTAGTCCCACTTCTTTGGTCCCCTGCCACCCTCATGGGTCACCAACTCTTTCTGTTGCTTGCAGACAGGATCGCCCTAAGGACTGCAATGACTACACTGCATGTGCAAGCATCAGAAACAGCAGAACCTGAGCTCAGGACAGCCCTGCAGAGCTGCTGTGCAGCCATGGTACATTGACAGGGTTAAACCAGAGCTGCCCTGTTTGTATAAGCAATGTCATGGCACAGCGGCCCTGAGTGTCCCACTGGGAGAAGCCCTGGCACAGATGCTGCAGCCAGGGGCCCACTCAAGCTCTGGGTGGCCCTAGAAGCCCATCCTTTGGACCCCACTCCTCAGGGTACCAGTGACTGTTCTGAGCTTCCTGGCAGATTTTCCCTTGTCCCCATACAAACAGCTGTTGAAAACGCGGCACTGCCCAAGCATGTTAGAGAGGCTAACACAGGTACTCACTTTGGCTTTTCCAGGGGTTCAGGCTCTTTTCGGCCCAAACCAACAGGACTTTTCTCAGCCTCCTCCACAGTCAACAGCTGGAACTCTGCTTCCACCTTACCCTGAAGGGGAAATACGTCTGTGGGCTGCTTTGCAGACCAGTCTGCTGACCATACCTGTTGCCAGTAGTGGGTAGTTTTCTCCCAGCTCCACTTGCAGTTCACGGCAATTCACTTCTCTTTCTCGCATTAGCTACAGAGTCTCTCACTTCACAACCAGCAGAAACTGCAGCCTGTCCAGAAACTGTTTTGCAGACAAGGCACTCCCCAGGTATCTGGATTTGTCTGCAGCCTCCCACACTGGCACTGAGCAGAACTTACCCTTGAGGGCAAACAACAGTCCACTAACAGAGCCTTCATCAGGGAATTTGCCCTGAGACAGTTGGTACTTGCCTGTCTGGAGTGGGCAGAGACTACAGGAAAAGCTTTTGTTGTTGTCCTGTCTGGCCATGAACATCTTGCTTTGCTCCCCTCCCTGAGCCCTCCTTTCTGGCAAGCTCAGAGGAAAACATGGAGTTGGACACCCCTTGCATGCCACCACAGCTGGCACTTCTGGGTAGATGAAGTGCTGGACTTGCAGCAAATGAGACAAGCTGCCAGGCCCCTGCACAAAGTCCTGGGCAAATGTGTCACTGATGCAGTACAGGTTGCCAAGACACCTGTGCCAGCAGTCTGCCTTACCGTCAGGAGGTACTTGTTCCCACTAGGGTCTGTGAACTCCAAGTCCTCTGGTTTCATTGAGCTGGTCTTCCTCTTTTTCTTCTTTTTCTGCTTGTCCTCCCTCACTTCTCTCTCCTCATCTTCTTGTTCTCTGAGTTTGATGAATGGCCACCAGCCTCTCGTGCGCTTGTTTTGGAAGATGGAGAAGCGAGGTGCAGCATTCTCCTTGGCCATCCTGACGGTGCAAAGCTCTGAGCTCTTGGCTGCCCGCACCATGTCATGCAGCTTCAGTTCAATGGAGCCTGCAGGCACAGTGAAGAGGAAAGTTCACAGAGAAAGCCTGAGGTGAGCCCCACACATCATTTGGTTTTCTGTCTCTGCTGTGCTCCCACACCACAAGTAGATCGCAGCAGCTGCAATGACCTAGTAGAGTCCTGCACATTTACAGGTGGAGAATATGAAGCTCAGCATAAGAAAGAACCAGCCCAAGAGTTAGAGAGTGAATAGAAGCCACAGGTCTTGTTTCATCTCTGATGTGGCCACTTTGGTTTACTTGTGGTACACTCCTTTACTATGTCCCACCCCAGTCTCCACACACGTCCAATACTGCAACGTTCCAGCAAGGTGAGGGACAGGTCACCCCACTTCCAGCAGCTCACACCATACCTAGAAAGTCATTAGCTGAAATCCTGTCATAATCCCAGACCTGGAGGACCAGAACAGCTGGTTCCCGAAACTCAGATTCCTCCACAGAGAAGACAGAGTCCTTCTTCTTGTAGATGATCTCCTTCTCAGTCGGGAGATAGTTGAAGCGGAAGATGAATCTCCAGTTGAAATTTCCCTCCCCAGTCAAGGAGTTAAAGTGAACATCAGTCTCCTGCTTGTCATGGTCAAGACCCTTGATCCAGCTGCAGGACAAACACAGTTATCTCCTACCCCATCAGCCAGCCCCAAAGGCAGAGCAGAAAAGCTGAACCCTTTGGAGTAAGGCAGATTCCAAGAGCCAAACTGGACCCACACCTGAACAACATCTTTGGGGGTACTGAGTCTAAGGGACTAAAGTGGGGCACTTTGTGCTGGGGCAGGGAGGAGCAGAGGTACAGAGGAGGCAATGAGGCTGTGGAGCAGGGCAGGGAGCAGGACAGAAAGGCTGTGGCCTCCATCCAGCTCCCATCAAACCTTTTCACATAGATGTCACTGGAAGGCTCTCCTGTTACTGGGTTGACATCATCAAGGATCACATCATCCGTGTTCCAGATAATCACACGCAGTTCATAGCTGTGGGAAGGACAGAGGTGAGTGAGACACACGCCCCTGGTGGCTGGGAGGGCAGGTCGAGCCCACACTGGCGGCGCAGCAGGGTGTGAATCCCACTAGCACTGCAGTCCCCTGCCAGAGTTCCCCTGGCCAAGCACAGCCCAGCAGTCTCACAGTCACACAACAAGCCCTTACTGGGGGGGCTACAACCTCACAAGACAAACACCCACAGTCAAAATTGGCAGCTTTTGCAAAGCAAATACCTGGTGCTTGAGAAACCCAACCAGCACCACATAGCTGTAGGAGCACACAAAGGCTTAGGGAAAAGAGGACCCATGCAGCTTCTGCTCCAGCCTCTTCCTCCAATTTGGTAGCAGATCTGATAGTTCAGGGTCTTATCTGCATGAGTTTGGAATATCTCCAAGGACAGATATCTCTGGGTCACTTCATCCCTATCCCAGGGTAGCTTCACTTAATAGGAAATTCACTTAATGTTTTCCTGCATCCAGTTGCCATTTTCCTTGCTACAATTTGTCCTTTCATTGTACCTTTGAGAAGCAACTGAACCCTCCATCCATTTTAATACCCCCACTGGATCACTGAAAACAGATGTCCTCCAACTTCGGTTCTCCAGGAACCCATAAGGCATCTGTCCACTAGCCACAATAGGCCTAGATGAGTAGCTTTGATCTGGGTGTGTATCACCTTCATGTCCAGCCTTAGAGCAATTAGCCCTGCTCTTCAAAAACACCTGTGCAGCTGTAGTGCTTACATCCTATGCTGATACACCTGTGACCAGAGATGAAGCAGAGAGAAGGGCTGCATGCCAGGCTAGCACAGACTGTCAGACTGTGCAGAACTCCATGGCACATGCTGCCAGGCACACTGAGGAATAGTGACCCTCCATGGAGGCTCACCAGCCCCAGACCTGCTCCCATGGGTGCTACCTGACTGGCAGCCGTGGCTTGATATTGACAGGCGGTGGTGCAGGGACGTCAGTTGGGAACATGTCGATCCACATGTGCAAGGAACCCTGATGAGAGAAGGCAGCAGAGAGACTTCAAAAGACAGACCAGGCTCCAGCTCTTCAAGGAACAAGGGTTTGGTCCTGCAAGGAAAGCTTTTGCCTGAAAGCCACTGCTTGGCTCTCTCTCCACCCCCAGCACTCCAGAGTGACATGTGATAGTGAAAATTTAAACCTACCAAAACTTGCTTGTTTACCTCCCCACTCTGCTGCAAGAAAAAACATTTCAGCTGAATCAAGTCTGTTCCAAACGAGGCTCTCAGGGGACCAAAGCAGCAGCAGTGGAAGACAAAGCAGAGAAAGAGCCAGAGATAGGCAAGGATACTATTGCCAACCATTGTGGTCAGAAGGCAGAACAGGTTCCTTGCCATCCACACAGTATTCTCATCAGAGCACTGCCATGTGTCCTGATAAAGACAGGAAGGACTCTGGGCCACCAGCACTGTGACCACAACACCAATGGACAAAAGCACCTCGAGGAAAGGGCGTTGAGAAGCACCATGAGGTCAGAGGGCAGATATGAGACAAGGCCAAGAGTCCTCACTTCACAGCAGGGACAGCCATTAACAAACAGAGTCATTTGTCCAGGAAGGGGCAACACGTGATGAGGAGACAAAAGGACAACAGGGGACCAGCCAAAGGGACTGGGAACAAGCTGCCCTGAAGGGAGACATTGCCCTAGAGCAATGTCTAGGCTGGTGAAGGAAAGGCATCTCACCTGCACAAGCCCAGGGTTCTCTGGGTTGTACAGGGACCGGGTTTCCACATGCTCTGGTACCAGCTTGTAGCCATAGCCTGGCATCTCTTCCCAGTGCTGCAGGACGTACAAAGCCTTATGTTCATCATCCGCTGACCGGTTCTCATATGCCACTCGTCTCTTATTCCTCATAGAGGCCTCTGCAGCAGGACACAAACAGGTAGAAGATGAAGGCATCTGGCCAGCAAGAGCCACGTCAGGACTTCCAGCACAGGCACAATTAAGGGAAGGTGATGGATGAGGCAGCCAAGCACCGCAACAGAAAAACAGAACAGGAAGAAGCAGGAGGACAAGAATGAAGAAATTAGTACAACATGTTGCAGCAATGAGGAAAACTGTAGGCAGGAAGACAAACAAGCTAAGAGAAATAAGAGGGGAAAGGCAGAAAAGAGCGTACTATGGCCCTGGGAAAATGATGCAGGGGACACTGTGGAGGATGTGACCCTCTAGAGCAGTTTAAGTCCCCATGTCTCTGTGGTAGTGCTGGCAGCTCGCGGGATGAGAGCTCCAGGAAAGCAGCACTTGTCACTTGGCAGTGAAATGCAGCTGCACCCTCCATTGACTCATTTGGCATAGTGAGGCCAAATGGCAGTTCTAGGCCAAATCCTGCTGGTGGCAAGAAAAGCAGAAACCAAGAGGTGAGGATATAATGACCCACCCACCCCTAAGCTTATGGAAAGCACCTGACCTTTAGAGATCACTTGGAGATCAAAACCATCTCAAGCAGTCCCCAAACATGGCAGACGTTCATAAGGCATTAACTGCAGCCACATCTCGATCAGAGCTGGCTCTCAGGGGAACAGCAGGAGAGCATCTCCCTTCTCCTATCCCAGCTACTCAGTGACCTGAGAAAAGGGATTCTGAAGACTCCTTGTCCTCTCCTGAGAAAGATTTCTTTTTCCTTCACAACATAAGCCATAGAGGCTAACAAAAAACTAAGGAACAGAAGCACTGAAACAAACAGAGTTGGCTGTTCACACAGGTGTCCCCGCTCTGGACAGGTTGGGCACAGGGATCATCCTTCCTACAGGTTACAGAGCACTGCTTTGCAGGATCCAGCCAGATATACTCCATCTCCTCCAGGCTGGATTCAGCTGCACAGGCATTGGTCGCTGGAGGGAATGTGCATATCAGGGACAGGCTGTGCTCAGGGTAGTTCTCCATCACTGCTGGCAGAGAGCACAAAAGGTTGCCATTGCTCTTGTACATCCCTGGACTTGACTCAGGGCTTATAACATCGGTGAGGAAGAAAGAAAAACAGCACAGGAGAAGCAGACGTTGCCCACAAGGAGGAAATCAACAGTAGTGAGAAGCAGTGGGGAATCACTCCAGGCACTCAAAGGCACCAGAAACAGAGTGCATCCCTGAAGGGTAAAACCAGCTAAAGAAGAAAATATATCAGTGTACCAGAACACTGCTGGTGGTGGCCACAGGCAGAGGGAGGTACAGCTCTGTGCCAGTGTCAGCCACCAGAAAAAGCTGTGCCTTCCCTGGCTGCACATGCAAGAGGGTTTGCTTTGCTCTACCACTACCCAGGAAGATACTTTGGGCCTGTATCACATCTTCCCCCAGTGTAACACCATTATCCACTAAAATCAGGCCACTGAGCACCAAGAATGTTCCCCACGGTGGCCCAGGAAGTTAGGCCATGCAGAGCACAAAGTGGGGGCAGCCAGGCTGGACACTACAGAGAAGAAAGTCTGGCAGATTCCCAGACCTCTCAGCACCACTGCTGAGCAGAGTGAGCTGTTTAAGGAACCAGTCATTGTTCTCAAAGGCCTCTGTACCTTCAGGAAAAGCCTCTGGAGGGATTTTGAATATTTTATTGTCTACTTTGACCTCCTCCCATCTGTATTCTGCTGCAGGGAGGGAGTTCTTCTTGCATAAACTATCCAAGATCTGTGTGGGCTTGAAAGCATCTCGCCATATGTTGTAGCCATTTCTGCATGGAAAGGAGAACATTGATAACATCCTCAGCTTGGACATGACAGGTTTTTTGCCTTTCCTGCCTTCCCTACAGCATAGCCTATGGCACCAGATTTTCACTGGGAAAACCACAGGCATTCAAAAGTTCAGTAATTGAAAACTTAGCAAGTTCTTGTCCCCCGCAACAAGCCAGCCTCATACCCTACAGAACCATTAGCTTCAGAGCAGCAGCAGGAGCAATTCCAGCTGCAGGTCCTGAGACAAAGGTTACAGCACTGCTGTGGAGTCAACTCCATGCCCACAGCTAATTCTCCAATTGTGGGGGCAGGAGAAAAGAAATTTACAGAAAACTGTCCAAAAACACCAAAGGATCCACACTGAACAAGGCCAGGGGAAAAAAGTCTTGCTGCTGACAGTTACCCACTACCAGAAAAACTGAAAGCAGTCAAAGTCATATTAATATCAAATGAAAACATCAATATGAACACATTAAATAATATTTTGCTACTCCAGGCAAATAGATTAGCCACAGGAGGAACTAGAACTACACGGGAAGTTGGGAGAGGCTGAAGGAGATGTGCAACTTGTAGTGAACTTGTGGCACATCCTCAACGGATTCACAGATTCACAGATTGCATTCAGGTTGGAAGGGACCCTCAAAGGCATCTTGTCCAACGCCCCTGCAGGCAGCAGGGACACCTCCGGCTAGATCAGGCTGTCCAGGGCCACATCCAGTCTGAATCTTGAATGTCTCCAGAGACAGGGCCTCAACCACAGCCCTGGGCAGCCTGTTTCAGTTCTCACCACCCTCACTGTGAAGAATTTCTTCCTTATGTCCAACCTAAATCTACTCTCCCCATTTCAAACCATTGCCCCTCATTCTACCACTCCAAATAGTCCTTCCTCTGCTTTTCTGTAGGCCTACTTCAGATATTGAAATGCATCTCTTAAGGTCTTGCCAGAGACTTCTCTTCTCCAGGATGAACAGCCTCAATTCTGCCAACCTGTCCCCACAGAAGAGGTGCTTCAGCCCTCTGATGACTTTCAAGGCCCTCTCTTGTGTTGGCAGTCCCAGAACTCGACACAGTGCTCCGGGTAAAGTTTCACCAGAGCAAAGGGGAAGAATCACCTCTCTCCATCTGCTGGCCACACTTCTTTTGGTGCAGCCAAGGATGCCATTGGCCTGGATGCATTCCTGTGCAAGCTCTCCTAGGGATCCTGCTTTGGCAGGGAGTTTGGACTCAATGCTCTCTAGAGGTCCATTCCATCCTTTAAGGTTCTGTCATTCTGCGATTCTTGGCTGCAAGTGCACATTGTTGGCTCACATCCAGCTTCTCACACTCCAGTACCCCCAAGTCCTTTTCTGCAGGGCTGCTCTCAATCTCATCATCCCCCAGCCTGGACTGATAGTGAGGGGTTGCGCTTTGAGTCTCACGAGATTCTGCTCAGCCCACCTCTCCAGCCTGTCCAGGTCCCTCTGGATGGCTCCCAACTCAAGACAGTGTACGCAAGCTCTGTGCTGCAAAGCTGTTCCCCAGCTGGTGGGCAAGAGGAGGTTTAGCAGCCTGAAGGTGTCTCTGTTACCTACGTGTCGTACTGAGAAGATGCTCCACAATTGGCCCTGTGCTTGCTGTAGAATCGATTCTCCAAATCAATCTTGGTCTCCCCAATCAGATCATCAGATCCAACCAAATCGTGGTCAAATATTGCCACGGTGAGTTCTGATTCCGTGGGAAAGGAGACTGTCAGCTCCACAACTCTAGACAGAAGTAGATGGGGAGGGTGAAATTAACAGAGGATGGCAATGAAGCACATACTCTGCTTTCACTACCCTACACATTTAAGAACTGCATTTAACAACCTAAAGACCTCTGATAAAGTTTGTTTCTCCATAAGTTCAGTGAGTGCAGTTTCCCATGTTCAAACAAAGGAACTCTTGGCTAGAGGACCTGGAGCTAAGGGAAAAAACTGTCTAATGTTGCTGCTTAGCTTGCTCCTTTGGCTGTTAAGTCAAGCCCTTGGGAGTACTCCCCTCCTAACCCAACACATTTATGGTGACTCCTGAGGCAGCTGGAGGCAAGAGACATGCTCAGCACCTTTGTGTTACAGCACAAGATTCTCCAACAGAAAGGAACAGAAGACCACACATGCTGGGCCACAGCCGGAGCCCCAGATTTGCACTATTCCTACTAAATCTGTTAGGTTAAAACTTGCTGCATACTCTCCAAACACAGGATTGAGCTGCTTTGGGATGTATCGTTCCTTTGTGTCCTTCTGCTCCTTCCCCACAGTCACCACCACATAGGGGTCTGCCTTGCCATTGGGATCTGCTGGAGACAGGTTCGTAGCCTGGAACACACAAGAGGCACTGCCATGGATCAGCTGCAGGGAGCAACCTGCCTGAGACTGCTCAAGCCCACTGGTTAAGTCCCTTCAACAGCTGTCCTGGCAGTGATGGAGGTTACTTGTTCCCATGCAAATCCACACTCAACAAGCCACTGATGCACACAGCACTCAGCCACCTGCTTGCTTAGCATCCCAACCACATGAGAGGAGCCAAGAAAGGCCCATCTGGAATTTTAGCACCTCCTGAAGCTATGAAGAATTGCAGGTTCCCCATGGACAAGATGTAGCTGACTTCCACCAAGCTGGCAGAGACTTCAAGCCAGCACCAAGCTTTTCACAAGTGTCACTGCTCAGATTTGCAGAGCAGAGAACGGCAGGCACCTATTGCCACCATCACCAGAGGCTTACCTTAACGATGTAAACTCTTACAAGAACTTTGATGGGTCTGTTCCTTGGAATGCCCTGGGAGACCTTAGGTTCCATGGCAGCTTCCTCAGTGGGGTAGACATAGAAGGAGCCCTGCAGAAAAGACATTGCAAGTAGTCACTAGACACAAAATATCTCAGCTGGGATTTGAGCCACCAAGAACAGTTTCACCTGCCAACTACAAAGCTCAGAGCCATTGCCCTGTGCAGACCTCAGCCAGCCTCTGCCCGCAAGGACAGGCCTCTCCAAAAGCATTGTGTCCACAGGGCACGGACAGGGCATATTTGCAAGTTAGGCTGCAGACTGTCAGAAAACTACCAGAAGATCTGAACATCCCCTGGCACTTTGGGCTACCAAAGATATGGTGCATTAAAAGCTTTTTTTGGTACCTTCTTGAATCAGTTTCTGCAGTTGGTATTGAGAGGCTTCAGGAGCTCCTGGGTGAGAGAAGCTTCTTTTAAGCAAGTTTTACTAATTTTACAGGCAGTGAAGCTATCTAATACTTCTTTACATCCTGAACATTCCCAGAGGTCTCAACTAGAATGAGTCCTTTATGTTTTGTGCTTTCTTCTTGGAAGAGCTAAACAAATCTAACCCAGCTGCACTCATCACCTAACAAAGAACACAGTAGACAATTTCTTCAGCAGGCACCACCAGTACTGTGGCCATTGTGCAGAGCACCTTTGTCGTGGTAGGTCTAAGCAGGCCAAATTGGGCTTGTACCTCTCCTGGCTTGCCCAGGCATGTTTTTCTGCTCTCCCTCCTGCTGTTTTGGGCAGAGCAACCGCGGGAAAAGGGACAAAGGGCCTGGAGCCACTAATTCTGGGGTCTGTGGCCTGCCCAGACCCTGCAGTAAACAAGGTGCACACAGTTGCCTTGTGCAAGGCTGTGTTCTGCCCAAAGAAGGGTAAAGCAAGCCTATGGCTTCACCTAATATGGGCAAATCTTGAGTAACTGCCATTTCATTGTCTATCCTGTGTCCAAAGGCCCATTGGTCTCCGGCTGTATTGGATAAAAGGAGATCAGCAGAGAGCACAGACGCCTTTTGCCATTACAAGGTGTGTCCGCGCCTGCTGCCTCTGATACCTCCACGCATTTGGCCTGCGTAGCCGGCGTGACACTGCAAGACATTATGCCCGCACCTGGAAGCCTTCTGCCCAGACGGAAGCCCTGGAGATAACACAGATCATCCAGAGAGCCAGAAACAGGTCAGAGATCATCTGCCTCCTTTCCCCAGAAGCCCAGGGAGACTCTTAAGCCTCTGACGGCTACCGACAGCAACCCCGCCTTGGGTACTGTCAGATATAATTCTGTGAATAAATGCCAAAAGCCTCTTGTAATTATTAATTGCCTTCTGCCCTAAGCAGAAAGTAGCTCCTTGTGTCCACCTAGTGAGCAAGCGGTATACTGACAGCAAAGCCTTCTCTTCCAGTTTAAATCGAGTTCAATTAATG
The DNA here is from genome assembly GCA_013399775.1 of Semnornis frantzii. NCBI lineage: Eukaryota > Metazoa > Chordata > Aves > Piciformes > Ramphastidae > Semnornis > Semnornis frantzii. The sequence continues at coordinate 23,800 of VWYK01126432.1, read as the reverse complement.
TTTATATTTAATAGTTATCTCCAGATCCTGTTATGGCCTGTATATAGTTTCCATAGTGTTGCAAAGAGCCTGTTATTATTATTATTATTATTAAATGGTGATCGGGGTAATGCGAGTTCTGAATATTTAATATTAATAAACTGTTAATATTTTTATATATCGTCTCGCATTAATTAATTACCCCATCCTGTTATAACCTTGCACACACCCATGCTCTCCAAAGCTCTGCTGAAGTCAGTATGCTCTGAAGCACAGGTTGTCCTGCAGATTTTCTTCCACATGCTGTGCAAATGCCATGCACATAGCTCAGTACCTTGTACTTCCCCACAAAATGTTCATCCTCATTTCCATCTTCATCCTCATTTGCTTTGCCACGATGGAGGGGAAAAATACACAGCCAGTCCTCAAAATTACCAAACTTGCTTTCCAGCTCAGAGTTGTAGATCTGAAAATAAAATAATTTGGGGCCTTTCCTGCCACCTGAGAGGGGAGGCAAGTCATAAAGCCCATCCTTTCCCTGCTTCAGGCATTGTACCCAGTCCCGTTTTACCCTTGTATGTTACACAGACAAAGAGGCAGGTTTAAAAGAGGCCACAGTTGTCACCTGATAATCACCTGAAGGGTGGCAATGAGCTTCCTTTTGGGTTGAGTAGGTTCAGCTTCAATTACTGCCACATCTTCTGCTTCCATGTCAATGGAGGATGCATTTAAATTGCCTCCATCTGGAAAGGGCAACAGAAGATCAGGGAATGCTCTGATCTCTCACACGATCTCAAGCATCTGTCCATCAACTGACCCCAAGTAACAGTTTTCACTTTCACCCAAGGCCTGACAGGTGTCAGGGAAACAGGAGCTATCACATGTGTCCTTAAGCCATCTCAGGCTACTAAATAAGGTATGGCACACAAAAATCAGCACAGACTTGCCTGCCTGCATGGCTACTGTTTAAGAAACAAGTGGGCAGCAACCAGATGGAGGAAGGTGGCTGGGCCAGTCCACCACTGCTGTCAGGGAAGGCAGGGATGAGAGCTAACCCTCTCCTTTGGTTGGATGCTTATTCAATGGACTGCTGCCTTGCGCTGATGTCCGACTGAAGCAGGCAGCTATCCTGGAGAGAGCGGAGCTTGACTTTTGTATGTGGCACCAGCAAAACAAGGAAACAGAGGCTGCATCCTTGCCCCATTTCCCAAAGGCTCTATGTAGATCCCTTGAGTGCTAGTGGCATACAGGTACCCTCCATCCCTCTCCTTGAATAGGATTTACATCACTTCTAGACTTCCTGCCTCACCTCCCCAGGTTATTGCTAGGAGTCACTGCTTACACCTCTGCAAACATGAGCCTGTGACTGCAACACTGCTCTCAAATCATCTCTTCTCACTGTCCTTTTCCTACCTCCTGATGAATCCTGTACCCCAGGCAAATATCCCACAAGCACAGATTCCTTCTCACCATCCTCTCTCTCCATCCCACCTTTGCCTCCTGCTCTTGCCCTGTCAATTCCATGGTCCTTGCAACTGATTTTCCAACAGGTTTTTGCTCACTCAGGAAGGCTCTTGCTTCAACATAGCCTGCCAAACTTTTCTGAGCAAACTTTGTCATTTCTTGAAATAGCCTTTGTCAGCCCTTGTTAACATTTCCAGTCCCTGTGCTCCTTTCTGTATTGTTTTTGCTCAATGTTGCAAAGCTGTTGCTTGCTCAGAGCCCATTCTGACAAGCACAGCACCCCCTGGGGTGGTGCAAGTCCTGGCTCTTCCCACAGAAGAGCTGAGTATTGCTAACGGACTCACCTGGATCATTCAGGTCATCGTTCTCAGCATCTTCATCATCACTGCGTGTCTGAAACACACACCAACAGTCACTCTATACCCCTGGCAGCAAAAGCTCCTCCATCAAAGCACAGGACACTATCAAAGGTTTCCTGCCAGCAGAGCCAGCAATACCTAGCTTGAGATCATTTAGAAAACAGAAACTCCCAGTTGGAAGAGACCTCAAAGCTCATCCAGTCCAACCATGGGTCAATCCTAAACCATGTCCCTAAGCATCAGCTCCACAGGCTCCTCTGCTGCAGCCTGCACACCTCCAGCTCCCTCAGCTCCTCCACACCCCCAGCTGCTCTAGGCCCTTCTTCAGCCTGGCTGCCCTGCTCTGGATACACTCCAGCACTAGCATCATTGCAGAAGGGTATCCAACAAGTGCCTTAATGACTTTTTCTTCTTTCCGTATCCTCATGCTGGCTTTTTGGACTGGGATTTAAGGGCACAGGACAAGGAAGGATTTTGCAGCAGACCTGCTCCCACAGTGTATCTTGAGAAGAGACTAAGGACAGAGCGTAAGTAGCATGAAAGCCTCTGTGCTGCAGTTAAATTACTGTCCTGCTAGGGCAAAACAGGCCCAGACTTGTTTTGCAGTGCTGGTGCCCTGTTTGATTTGGCAGGGTTTCAAGTTTCTCTCCTGCTAGTGGTCTGTTTTACCTCGAGGATTGGTTGAAGGGGATCTGCTCTGGGAGGGCCTCACTTCACTTGCTTTTGGCTCTGCTCCTTCCCCTGCAGCCGGTGGTGTTGCAGCCTGCCCCCCGAGGACACTTGGCAACCCCCAAGGACACCTGGCAGTGGTGTTGCAGCCTGCCCCTCAAGGACACCTGGCAGTGGTGTTGCAGCCTGCTCCCTGAGGACACCTGGCATGCCCCGAGGACACCTGGCAGTGGTGTTGCAGAC
>VWYK01126432.1:0-21077 GCA_013399775.1 Semnornis frantzii | reverse complement strand
CCAAGAACACAATTTGGAATTATAATGTTTTCATTATTACCTCGCTGCAGTGTCTCAGGCTGTTCAGTGAGTAAATTTAGCTACTAAATCAATTGCAGTCTGTGGTTTTCCCGCCAATAGCCCTGCTCTAGGGCAAGGGGAATCCATCTTATAACTGGCAGTGGCAGCTGCTGCTCCTCCCCCTCCCACCTGGGCTGTACATAGGATATGGGGATTTGTATTTCTTTGTCCCTTACCTAAATTGCTCTCCAAAATTATCATGCCTTTTGTGTAAATAATTCCCAGCTGGGTATGGGAACTGTTGGCAGATTGTCAATAGTTCACTGTTTTGGGCTGTGTGTTTGGTGTGGGAATTTATGCTAATGAAGTTGGAGATTTCCCCATTTCTGCGTATTAAATTCGAATATTCATAACAATTAGCAAGGTCACATTTTGATGAGTGTCTCAGCAAAACCCAGTTATGCTCTCAAAACCAGCTCAGCACCCAGCCAATTGCCTGCTGATATCAGTGCACTTGGGAGATGCTTGATAAGTGCCTACCACAAGAGTGCCTGACACAGCAGCCCACATATTCCTGCAGATCCACGCCAGAAGGGCTCCTGTGACAGTGCTATTGAAAGCATCTTCCTCAAGCCAGTGCAGCTACTTTTCACCCCTAATGGCAGCTGTCACCAAAGATTACCTGATTGTACAGCTCCTTCAGGGACTCGTAGTATTTGGACCACCAATCCAGTTCTTCCAGATCTGGTTTTTCCTCTTTGTATTCATCCTCCTTCTTCACAAGTCTATCAATATGAATTTTCTTCAAAGGAGCCTTAAAATAACAGAGAAAATGGATCAGAGGGAGGAAACAACCACTCAAGACACACACACACACACACACTTCTTTAGTGCCCTGTGACCCTCTGGCAGAGGCACAGAAGGCGCAGAGCTACCTGCAGCCCCAGGTTGTGCTTTGCTACAGAGGTAGCAGTTTTCAAGGTAGAAGGCAACACAGCTCTGTTCCCAGGGCCCGCAGAGCCCAGACAGGCAGCAGTGCCAATGAGCAGGCGGGAGAGAGGAATGTTTGGGTCTAGTGCAAAAAATTGGTGGGTGAAATCCAACTCTGAACTTCAGAATTTTTTTTTATTTTTTTTTCTGTCTGCAACCTTCAGTGGCTTTCAAAACCTTCTAGGCCAGACGCACCACTCACCTTCACAAGGCTCAGGGAACGAGTGCTGGGATGTGGATCAGCAGCTGCCAAGCCAACGTTTACTGCAGCCCATGAGGGAAGGTGCTGGGATGAGACTTTCTGAGCTGAGATGAGGAGAAAGAGCTTCATGTTTTCATGTTTTCATGTTTTCATTTCTGTCCACTGCTTCCTAGTTTTTGGCCATTTGTTATTCCACAGGAACACTCTTCCTGTTACTCCACTGCAATGTGATTGCTTTTAAAAGTTTTATGTAACACACCCTATAAAAATAGTATTGGAAATCCAAGTACAGTGTTGAAACTGAGTACTGAGACTCGTCACCATCATCATCATGCTCATTGCTGATTCCCAGCAATTTAGAATGATAAGACACAACCTCCCTGCCTGGAAAAGACCACATGGTCAGTCCTTTGCTCCTCATTCATGCCATATTTCTTTACATGCTTACAGATCAGGATCTTTGGCTACTGCGGTTACAGAGCTATTTGGTGAAACCATTATCCAAGGAGTAGACCTTGGCCTAATGAGAGGAGAGAAGCTTAAATCTTTCAGTCCTAGCAGACCAGTTCCCTAAAAGCTTGGTGAAGGTCTGACTGGGAACAGCTCTCCTGTCTGGCTATGCAGAGGGCTGAAAAAGCTGCACACAAGAGTCGTTCCCAGGCTAAATATCTCTGATTCTAGACACAAACTTTCCCCAGGAATACCTTTCTGTCTAGTATCCAGCTCCAGCTAAACATCTCGATGGACTAAGACATCTTTGTGACTCACTCTCGCTCCTCTGCTTTCTACAAAAGTAAGGCACAGAGTACCTGGGAAAGACACCCCAAGGAGATGCCATGTAGACGAACTGGTGTGGTGGAGAGGCAAACATGAAGGTAACCTTGGAGAAAAGATGTAACTTGTCCTCTGCCACCCCCAAAGAGGGATGCCAGACGCTAGACAGCATTTCATGGCTTGGCTGCTGCTGCTTCTCAGACACTGAACTGGAGCTAAATGTTGCAAGCCTGAGATCACAACCTGCCTCCAACTCTAACACACCCTACACTGTGCCTTTGCTGGGCTTCCTACAGCTCTCGGGAGAGGATTTGGATGCCTGGATAGGAGGAAGCAGAAGCGCCAGGGATCTCTGCCACTGTCAGAACCTGCCTGCTGTCTCTATGGGAACTTCAACAAGCAGCTCACCTTTGGGCACATCTTCTGTTTCCTCCTCCAGCTCTCTGGGAGAGAATTTCATCACATCGGACACAACATGTGTACCCACCAGCACAGTGCGCCCAAATGCCCGCTTTTCCACCACAAAGATACTGAGGGGAGGGTGCAGGTAGACCTGCTCTGGGAGCTCCTGCAAAAGAACCATGCCCAGGGTTCACAGAAGCAAGAGCTCTACCCATGGCAGCCTTACAGCAACAGGCAATGGCTGAAACTGCTCCTTGTGGGCAGTTTCACAGAGTTTTTGACCTGTAGCTAAAGTGTGTGGCCATGGGAGAGCAAAACTCCAGGTGCAGCTCCCCTCCTGCTCCCTTGCCCTGTGCAGACAGGGCACAGGTGTGGGGTGGCACAGCACGGCCCCCACTTCCCACTCACCACATCCATGTATTTGACCAACTCTGTGAAGTTGGGGTTCTCTTTGTACATCGTGATCACCTCCGACTCTACCTTCTTGCCAGCACATTCAATGATCACCTGGGGCTGGTCCACCTCCAACAAGTTCACCCTCTTCAGGTGCCGCAGGCCCCAGAATAGAATCTGAAGCACAATACAAAGGCCCTGGTCTGCTAAGGACCTGGCAGGCGCAGCACAGCCACACAGCCTGCAGATCTGCCTGGTGCTGCCACAGCCTCACCCCATAGGACACAGACCCTAAGAGAGTCATGAGGCCACTCTCCCCACTCAGGCACCCAACAGCTCTGCCTGCCAGGGTTGTCTCTCCATCAAATCAGACATCTCCACTTCTGGTGTCTGCTTAGGCCTCAAATGCCCATTTGAGTTCCAAACCTGATTCCCTCCTCAAGCCCTGCCCTCTGCACAGTGCAGTTCTGCCATCCCCTGTGGGCAGCCCAGCCTGGGCCCGGTCCAGCAGGAGGCAGCGCACCTCTATGCGGAACTCCTTCAGCAGCGGGCGGATGCCCTCTGGGATGATGAATCGTCCGGCACTGGGGGCTCCCAGGGGATTGGGCTCCTTGGGCTCCACGTCCTCAGGCACTGATGGCTGAACAGGTGGGGCCAGGGCACAGCAAGTGATGAAAGCATTTCTACCACATGCCATGCCCACTCTCCCTTCCCTCTTGATCTGTGCTCACAGGGTCTGTCCCTGCAGCCTCCCTTCAGTTGAAAGCAAGATCTGGCTTTCAGCAAAGAACTCTCTGGTGGGCCTGTTGCAACCAGTTCCTCACCCACATGGCTCTCCTCAGAGAGCTGACAACCTCTTACCTCCAAACAGCCACTGTAATCCAGCTCGATCAGCTCAAAAGCAGCAATGAGCTCTCCTGCTGCCTTGGTGCCCTTGTAGATATCAAAGAACTGCAGGGCAGGTTTGGTGTATGGTTCATGAGCCAGCTTCACCTGTGGGGCAGCAAAGGCCCGGCCCAGGAACTCAGGGGGGCCCTGTGGGAAAAGAGTGATTGGGTCACAGCATTGCTGTCTTCTCTCACCAGCTCAAAGGCCACCACTACTTCCAGTCAAGCTGGGAGAGCACAAAATCACTTTTCCACCTTTGCCATCCCCTGACTTGATTTCCTCTGCTCTGTCCAGAACTAGGAGTAGATGAGATATGCCTGATGCAGCTCATTGGAATTTTCGTGCATCTCCATGCAGAACTGGGCCAACAGCCTGGGACCATGCACTACAGGACTTCAAAGCTAGATCAGGTTGCTCAACATCTCCTCCAGTCAGGGTTTCTGTATTTCCAAGGACAGAGATACCACAAGTTATCTGAGCTCTGGGCCTACCACTTGACCTCCCTCTGGGTGAAAATTGCTTCCTTGTATCAAAATGACTTTTTTTCTTATTTCAGTTTCTGTCAGCTGCCTGTCATCCTGCCCCTGGGTATCTCCAAAAGGTGTTGTCTGACTCCGCATTTTCTGCCCTCTCTCATCAGGCAGCTACAGGTAGTAATATGACACTCCCTTGGCCTCTGCCGTTGCCAGACCAAACATTCTCAACTACCCACCTCTCCTCACTCTGTCCTGTGCTTCAGCCCCAGCCATCTTGTTGGCCTTCTCTATAAACACTCTTGTATGTTAGTGTCTGACTCATACTGGAAGCCAGGAAATGGACACTGGAAAGCTGCTGAGCTACACAAGAGAATGCAGTGCAAGCAAAGCCATTCTGCTTATAGTACCAAAGGGGGCCCATGAGAGGAGTATGACTTCAAAGTACTGATGGAGAGAGAAAAGGGAGGACTGCAGAGGGATGGAAGACAACACCTGGAGGACAGAAGGGAAGGAATAGCCATAAGACCATCTCCTTCTGGCAATGAGTGCTCTGCAATGTCAGCCTGCCAGAGAAGGGCAGGCAGTTGGCAGAGGGGCAGCGCACTCATCAGGCTCTGCCTCAGGACATCTCCGAGCATACCAGCAGCTTTACCCCAGCTCACAGTGGAAGTCTGCAGAAAGTCTTAGCCTCAGCCACAGACCCAAGGACTCACCACCACCAGCAGACTAGGATCCACATGAGCCATGGAAATCAATCAGAGATAAGGCTGCTAAGTGCCCGCTCGCAGCATCCACACAGAGCTCCTATGTGGTGATGATGATAGCAGGAGAGCAGCATGGCCATACTCACAAATTTACTGTGACTGAAAAGGTTGATTATAATGATGGGGGTGTCTGTTTTCAGCTCTTCTTTTTTCCCATCGATAATCAGCTGGTCAAACAGAAGTAGCTCATTCCACATGGGGCTCAGTGTCTCCTCCAGCGTCTGCAGAGACAAGAGGCTGGAGTGTACCACAGTCAGTGGGACTTTGTGGTTTGGAGAGTGAGGAAGCCTGGGCTCATCCCCTCCCCCACACAGCTGCACTGAGATGGGACCAGGCAGGAGGGAAGGTGGTAAACGTGTGATATCAGCACTTGGGGCAAACTAGCACCCTTGAGACAATCGCTTCTGTGTTTTGTCAGATGCTCCCTGAACACAGCCACCACCCAGGGCACACAAATGACTCACATCTGAAGTCCCAACACTTCCAGAAGGACTGTCACATCACTGGCCTTTAACTTGTCAGTTATGATGATTCTTGTTTCCCCAAGTCCCCGAGGAGGTAGAGGCAAGAATTTAAGTGTTCTCACCCTGGTTATTTGGCAGTAAGTTGAAAACACCACTCTTGCAAATGGATCTGAGAGGCCATTGTCATCTGCAGGGAGAATCCCTCGGGCCTGATACAGATAGGCTCGGAGCTGGAAATAGCTGAAATCTGGTTTAAAAGAAGAAGGAGGGGGGAAAAAGAGAGAGAGAGAAGAAAGGTGCCAGTTATCCTAAACCAGACCCTCATGAGGCCAAAAAGATGCATGAAGAAGGCCAGCCAGATAGAAGTGGGCGCATCCTGCAAGGAATGAGTACCACTTCTAGGGGCACTCACTGTGGTTCTCAGAATGCCAGCATGTACCAAAACCTTTGCCCAGGTAAGACAAGTACAAGTTTCCCAGGTACCTCTGGGCAGGACACAACATGTGAAATGTGCAGTGATCTGCTGGGACCACCTGCCATGGGGAAGCACCACGTCATCAAAGGGGCAGACCTCATGCCCATTGCCAGCTTGGCAGCAGATGCAGTGCCTACAGCTCCAGCTATGATCATGCAAACACCTCCTGAGGAGACCAAACTGGACCTGCCTGTTCTAGTCACGCCTTGGAGATGGTGTGGAAATGATAGATCAGGTCCTGCTCCTCAGATACTGATGCCGGGGCACAAACACTCACCTCTCTGCTCTGCTGCTCATGTTTAAGCCACAAAAGAGTGTAACCCACACTCACCATCCCTGCTGAGCTGGCTGGGAGGGCTGTGGGCTGAAAGCTGCACTATTTCCTGTCCACTCTCAGAGAGGTATTTGAACTCCTCAGGCAGCTCTGCCCAGCAGTTCTTTGCATATTTGGTTACCCCAAGCCACATGTAGATTTCTAGTTTGGCAAAGATCTCACCGGTGTGTGAGCCAGGGACCTGAAAGCACAGGAGGTTTGGCAGGTTTCCCATCTCAGCCATGAATCTTCAGACCAAGATGATCACCATCAGCTGGTGACCAATTGAAAAGCACAGGAGACAGAAATAAAGGCAGTAGTGGAGCAAGAGCTCCACTGCCTTGTGAACTCCAGGAATTGGGAAGGAGGGCTGGAAGGAAGGAGGGAGAAGCAGTGGGATGCAAGCAAGAGTACCCTATTTTGGTGTAAGCCTTGCCTTCATAAAAACTGTCTGGATCTTGGCACAGTCCTTGCCCTTCTCCTCTTCAACTACTGAGTAGAGGATGTTCTGTGCAGGAACTCTTGCATATGCCACACGCCTGTTGTTGCTGAGCATCCAGACAAGCACATCGGGAAGGGTGCACTGGGGCTGGAGTGAGGAAAGAGAGGAACCTCACAGCATAAGAACAGCACATATCTTGTTCTCCCTCAATGATGCAGTGAAAGCTTTATCTGTTTGCAGGAAGGGCTGCTGGCTGCACAGTGGTTTGGAGATCCAGAAGCAATTGAGAGCCTAAGAGTGCAGCCACACTTCTGGAAGGCTCTGTGTGCACTATGACAGGGCAGCCAGCACTTACACCCCACACACTTCCCCAGTGGGATGTGAGAGAGAATCAAAAGGGTAAAAGTGAGAAAATTCCTGGGTTGAGATAAAGACATTTGAAGAGGCAAAGCAAAAGCCATGCACACCAGCAAAACACAAGGACTTCATTCACCACTTCCCATCAGCAGGCAGGCATTCAGCCACCTGCAGGACATCAGAGCTCCCTGACACCTAACAGTTGCCTGGGAAGGTCACTCTTGCTATCATCCCCAGCATCCCCTGGTCCTTCTTTCCCCCACTGTATGTGCTAAGCAGGGCATCATATGGTCTCACATATCCCTCTGGTCAGTTGGGAGTCAGCTGTCACAGCTGTGCCCCCTCCCAGCTGTCTGTGTACCCTCAGCCCACTCACTGCTGGGGCAGGGCAAAGAGCGGTCCTTGATGCTTGTGTAAGCACTTCTCAGCAGTGACTAAAGCATCCCGCTTGCTAGCAGCACTGTTTCCAGCACAAATCCAGAGCACAGCCCCACAGCAGCTGCTCTGGTGGCAGTTAACTCCATCCCAGCCCAAAGCAGCACAACAGCTTTCTCAAAGAGATCTGTGCTCCACTCTGGCTTCCACTGAAACACTCAAATGAGCACCAGTGCCGGGCAGAGGGAGCCCACACAAGGCTGGGGAAGTGGCATTTTACCCCAAACCACTGACAGGAGCTCAAGTCTGATCGATGGGAAGGAACCGCGTGAGCTGGCATGCCAGGGATGAAAGTACTCCACATAAAACTGTGGTTCAGGTCGAGAGCACTATTTGCAATAAAGCAAACACACATATGGAAGCAATGACTTTTAAATTCCAGCCTAAACTCTCTTCCCCATCTCGGTTGCTTTGTCATTAGCATTTGCACCTGCACTTGCAGTTTTTCAGTAGTGAAATAGCTGAAGCAATTTATTACTGAGCCACAAGACCACCAGCCCCCAAGCAGGGATTAAAAGTGGCAAGTGTATGTGCAGGGCTGGCTCTGCCGAGACAGCAAGACTCCCACCTGATTGCGGGGAGCAAAACTACAGGAGGTTCCTCTGTGTGAGGAGGGGCAGCTGCAGCCAGCCTGGGAGACTGAAGTGTCTCCTCCTGGTGATGTAAGGGCTGACATCTTGTTGATGCTAAAGTCTACCTTCACATAGCTAAAGGTGTAAATATAGTTGACTTCATGTAGTGAGACTTCTCCAAACCGCCACAATCTCTGTCCGTCTGACTCCAGCACACAGTGCATTCTGGTTTACACTTCACCAAGGCAATGATTTTCTGGAGTTGCTTAAAACAGAGCCAGTGGAACTCTGAAAATGCAGAGTCTCTGCTATGGATGAGAGACCTTAAAGTCTGAATTTGCATAAAGTATCCGGGGTCAGTCTCAGTGAAAGTGTAGGCAGCACAGGCAAGGCTGTCTTCCCAAGCAGACCGCTGCAGGCATGGCAAGGGACTGGCCAGGCAGAGAGGGTAGGGAGGACCCATTGGCTTGGAGGTAGCCCAGCTCTGCCTCCAACCCATTGCTGAGCTGCTTAGTCCCCTGTTCTCTCACCAGCAGCCCTGCAAATCTGCCAAGTCTCATCCATAATAAGAGCCACTATGAAACATGAAACAGTGATTTCCAGAAGCTAAATTCTGGGAATTTACAAGGCAAAGACAACAGAAGAAAAGCCCCCGTCCAGGCTAGCAAAAGCCCCAGCAGCCAGCCCAGTAACATCTCCTTGTCTGTACCTCTACCTACACAGAAACAGGGTACCCTGAGAGCAGCTGTACCTCTTTAGCCATGAAGCGTAGCTTTGCTAGGACCCTCTTTGTCTCCTTAACCTTCTCCTTGACGTTGGCTCGAGTCAGTCGCCGCCTCACACGGAGCCCCTGCTTTGCACACAGGATCTGAAGAGGAAGCATGGCTGTCAGCACCTGCCATGACCCCGGTGTGTCACACTGACACCCTCACAGGGCCCCTGGAGAGAAGCGCCCATGCACTGACCATGTCCAATCTGCCCCATCATGCCCTGACCTCCACCACAGTTTCACTCCCCAGATGCTGAGAGCAAGCCTCCACATGCCTGCTGAGAGCCATGGAGTGCCAGGTGCTAAGAGCTGCAGACTGCAGCCACTCACCAGCTCTGCCAACAGTGGTAACATGAGCTCTGGCATCATTTGGGGCAGAAAGATGTAGAAGGAATAAACATTTCAGAAGCTGGTGATCCAGGGCTCCAGACAGTGCCTAAGGGAGGCTTTGCACAGGGAGCAATTTGGGGCCAGAGAAGTACAGGAATACGAACATGCAGGAAAGTGAATAATGAGCCTGAGCTTTCCTGTCCATTAGCTGATAGTGTACAAATGTGAGGAAAAGCTTTGTGATGAACCAAAACTAATAATGAAATCCAGAAGGAATTCAGGGTGCAAACCCATAATGGAGTGGTAAGGCCAGAAAAGCCCCCTTGGGGTGGGTCCTCTTTCAGAGAGTCTAAGACTTAGCAGAGTATCTTCACTGTAACTCAAGTGATAATGTGTGGGGAGAGAGAGGGAAGAGAGCTGAGATCCAGACAACACTAAATTGTATTTCCCCCTGCTGTAATTGCATTTCAGGAGACCTTTCAAAGCTTTGTAGTCTGGCAGAGACTGTGCATACAGCCGTGCTCTGCTGCTGTGCTGTGATGGAAGGTGTGTAACTGCTCTCATTCAGCTATCCAGTTCTGTCTGCAGGATTATGAGTGCCTAGGTGTTGCCCTTCTGGGGGACAGGCAGATGACTGGCTGTGGTACCCAGCTCACAGGCTGAGTTTCCAGGAGCACTGGGTCTTAGTAAGCTCCCTCAAAGCCTGCAGGAATAGCCTTCACCAAAAGCCCTCCAGTAGCACTCTGGGCAGCAAAATGCATCTGCTCTGCCACATGCCCCACAGGAGAGGAAAGAGGGCATCAAGGCACAGCATCTGCATAAAGCTGTCATGACCACTCCCTGCCACTGCTGGAAACTGTATTGCCTTGAGCAGTAGTGGGGGACACTGCACTAAAAGCCTATGACTGATACCATGACTCTTAGCCACAAGTTTCCTACTTAGCACCAGTTCTAGTTGGTCCAGAAGCATCCCCCAGCATGGGGGGCACACAGCTCCCAGGCCCACCACCAGCACCCAGCCCCATAGCTTACAATGTTGCGCATCAGGAATTTCATCCGACACCTGTCCAGGCTGTTGGGATGTGCCATGGGTTTTCTCTCCACGCTGAGTGAATATTGCCTGCAATGAGAAATGCAGCACAGGCTCTGCATCTCCCACACCAAGCAGGCAACGCACAGTTCACGTAGCATGGGCACAGGCTCCAGACTCCCAGTAGTAATCCAGTTGCATCAGAAACTTCCCTCTGTGCAACGCCCTCCCTTCCACAAGCTCTTGGATTCAGAAGGTGCATTGTGGATTGCTCAGCACCTGAGGCTCCCTCTCTACTGTCACCATCACAAGGCTGGGGACTGAAGCATGGGCCCCTGTGGGCAGCTGCAGTGACTGCAACACTCATCTCTCACAGGGTCGACTGAAGAGTCTGAAGGAAACATCCTAAGGAATTTAGGAAACACCTACAAGTCCAGGAACACCAAGGCTGTGGTCTGTGGTGCCTGTACTTCCAGGACCGAAGACCCTCCAAGCCTGAAGAGCTACAGGGTCCTTTCTTCAAGTCATCTTGGTTTTCTTCTGCTCAGCCACCTCAAGAGGACAAGAGCAGCCTGTGCACAGCCTGGGCAGAGCATTATACAACCTCCTAACCTGAAAATAAGAAATCTTAGGAAATCAGGAATGTGCCAACCTGCAACCAGCTACAAATTCCTCCAGCACCTCTCTGAGTCGCTCTTCTGCTTTAGCCTTTAGCCTTCTCATGAGCTTCTCCACATCAACCAGCCCCTGCTCCTGTGGGAAATGAAGAAGACTTACTAATTTTCTCACTGTTAGAAACTTTCCCAGTAGTTAAGAGATTAGGGTTGTAGACATAAATAAAAGTAGTCTTGATTAAGCTTCAGACATAAAGGTAAAGCCTTGAGCTTGGTAGTGGGGGAATAAAAGGCAGCAGGTGCAGGCAGTATAGCCTAAAACTTTAGAGAGAGAAATAAGGTTGAGTCTCAAAAGCAGGATGGATTCTCACAGGCTTGGGCCTTTGGTGGAACCAGCAGCAGACCAGCAGGAGACAACAACAAGAAATAAAAGACCTTGACTGCTGTGTTGTGGGAAGGGCAGCAAGTGACAGCGAAGACCAAGAAGTGAAAGGACTTTATCTATTTAAATAAGTTTCTAGAATTCTAATGCACATTACTAAGTCCTGGATGAGAAGCGCAGCGAACCTTGTGCAGTGCACACAGCTCTTGGAATGATCCAGTCATGAATTAAAAAAGGCTACCCTTAACAGCTACAGACATGACTCAGTAAGTTGTTCATTCCACCTCTCAGGAAAAACAGCACTCAAGGAGCCTGCACTCAGCTGCAGGGTCAGAGTGAAAGATTGCCAGGATGTGAGTGGCACAAATGGTTTGTGCCCTTCTGTGGAGATGAGGATCCTGAGACTGCTTTCCAGGGCCTCTCTGGAGCCTGGGGCTAACCTGCACCCTGGTCGTTGCCCCTTGTGTCACGGTGCTCGAGCAGTCACTGAAACACTCTGGCAAGCTCTGCTTTCAAATGCCAAAGTCCGAGAAGGAAAGGTGAGGCGCTGGGAAGACACCGACCACATCCTGCTGATGGCTACCTGAGACCAAGAGTCTGCTTGCAGCAGCATCTGCCCAATGCACATGCAGCTCAGGACTGGCAGCAGAGGAGCTTTGTGTCGTAGCTGTGGCTCGCTGACAGCCGCAGGACGCACGGCCAGGCTGTGGCACAGTGCAGACAGTGGCTCTGCACTCACTGCCCTGACACGTGTCTTAAAAGGCAGGTGGGATTGAGCCTGAAAGACACAGACTGGCAAGGGGGGTGAGGGTGCTTAAGGCAAACATCTCACAGAGCAGCTATAAGTGAAGCACACCAGGAAGGACCACACCACAGACACCCTCCACAGATTACCAGGCGCTCTGCCAGCTTGACAATCCAGTTGGAAACACAGAGCCTCCAGGTGTGATCCTCCCAGTAGCTCCATACATACACACAGGGCTTCTCACGTGTCATGGGCAGGCAGCTGTATGACCTGAGGAGAGTGGGCGCAGGAGGTTATGGCATATGTCATGGCACAGCTCATCACATGCCCACCCGGCACAGCAGGCAGCATCTGGGCTCTGTCCTCCTTGCAGAGAACAGGCTGGTTCGGGCCCTGCACCACCCATATAGATGCTGGTTCTGCTCCTTGCCATCCCAAACGAGTGCAGAGGGGGCTTAGCAGAGGAGCAGCACATGCCCAGATGAATGCAGCTGATTGGAGCCTGGGATGCTGCCAAAATTCCTTGTTACTATGGTACTCAGTAGCAGCAGGCACAGAGCTCACAATGCAAACACCAAGCCATTGCCAGGCCTGTGGGACAAGCCAGGCAGCCTGCCCGGAGAAAATGCTGCAGAAGAGCTTCCACATGTGTCTCGCCCAGCCTGCATAGGACAGCAGGTGCTAGAGCAGGCCTCTTCTTCCTCCTCACTCCAATCAAGCCTTTAGGATGCAGCTTGTTAACTAGAAAAGGGACTGCTGTTATTGATGGGTCACAGTTTCCCTTGCAAGGAGTTGCAAAGAGGAGAAACACTTGCACAGTACTTGCTTTGCTGAGTAGATCCCATGATGTTATCCCTGATAATATCTGAAATAAGCAGCCTAAAAAGCTAAGGCAGGATCAGAGCAGGTGGGAAGGAAGGAGGAGAAGACTCACCTGTCACACTCCATGGGCTCTGGTTTCTGGCTCTTTGTCACTGAGTTGTTCAGTGGTGCTGAAGTTGAGACCAGGAATTCACCATCAAGTTCGCCGTCTGAACCAGAGTCCAGCAGTGGCTGCTTTTCTTCTTTCACTTCTCCCTTTTCCACTGTTTTCCCTATTTTGCTTGCAACCTCTTCAGCTTTGCCATAGTTTCCTTGAAATGAAACATTAAACAGTAGGTAAGTTTGTGGGATCACTATTAAACAAGTTTGCTGCCCTGCAAAATCAGAGTGCAATCATCCTGCCAAGAGAAATGTGTGGACTTGCACTGCTCTTGGAACTAGGTTCAGTAGCCTTCAACCATCACCACACCACATGGACAAAAAGGAGCGTGGGGGGGAGCTGGGCAACTGCAAGTCCTTGTGTACATCTTCACATTGCACCAGCTCCAAGTGCTGGTGTGCATCAAGCATTTCCACCCACTCAGCTCAGCAGGGGGGGGCTTGGACCTGCTTTCCCACCACTGTTTCCCCACCACCCGCTGTCACAGCCCCGCAGCACCACATGGTAAGCTCAGCAATTCCCAGCTTCCCCTCCTTTGCTCCCACACACTTTACCTCTTCTCACCTCCACTTCCCAGGAGAACTTCAACCACTTTCTTCCCCAGACAGGCAGTTCACACAAATACTTCAAATCTCCAACCCCATAGGAAGCATTTAGACTTTTCAATCAATCAAAGCCCTGTGTGCACTCCCTGGCCTCATCCCCCATCCTTACTGAGTTCCTGTTTTAGAGGCACAAGCCATGCAAGGGCTGTCACCTTGGGCTGTCACCTTAGGACTGCAGTGCTGACTTGGACTGTTGGAGGCAGATTTGCACCGTTCCCATAGTTTCTGGGCATGGAGCCCTAGGAAATACCCACCTATAGAGACTTCTAAGCTGACAGGCTTGGAGCTGAGAGAAGAGTCCATCATAGTAGCTTCAAAGAAGGCAGCGAAGAGGAGGAATTCCTCCTTCCTACCCAGCATGTTCTAAGCAAGGAGACAGCAATCAGCCTTGTGTGACAAAAGCATTGCCTCACCAGAACAGCCAGAGAGCACCAGGGCACAGACAGGAGCCTGCCAGCCCTGCCACGGGACATCAGACACAGGACAAGTTCTCCTGGAGATCCTGAGAGGTTGGTGCAGGGCCTGTGGCTTGGGTTGAATTTTGCGTGAAGCCACTAAGCAAGTTTGCAGGCTAAGGAGCTGCTACTGGACCAACACAGCTGCATCCTGCCTGCATCTCAGGCCCAGCAGAGATCCACAGCTCCCTGACTCCAGGGGAGGAAAAGTAGCTGCTCAAAGGCATAATAACAGCCATGTGAGAGTCCTCCCCATGCCAGGAAGGCAGCTCCTGTGGGCATGCTCCAGCCTTACTAGGGAGGCATTTTGGGGGCTGTGGGTGTGGCCTTGGCTCTGGCAGGGGCTCCAGGAGCCCTGGCTGGCCCAGCAGTGGGCACGATGGGTTTGCTCCAGCACTGTGACACCAGCAGGTGATTTCGTTGCTTCCTCCCCATGAGCCCCATGCATGCCACAGGCTGGTGTTGCTCAGCCCTGCCAGCACAGCAGGACTCACCTCAGGGAGTGGATGAAGCTCTTCAACTTCCACAGTGACCTCCTCAGGCTGCTCAGCAGCCTCCTGACAGCCGCCAGTCTCCTCTTCTCCCTGAAGCGGTCTCAGTGACTTGGCTTTCTCCTTGGATTTCTTACTTTTCTTCTTCAGCTTCAGCTTGCTTAGGGCACCTTTTGTCTTATCCCCAAGCTTCCTCTCCGCTGTGCTGGGGCTGCTGAAGATCTCCACTGTGATGGCCATGAGGATGCGCCCACGGTAGAAGACGCCCTCACCCATGCCCTCGTTGAGGGCCTTGTGGACATCCTGCAGAGCTGAATTCTGGGGGGAGCCATAGAGGTTCACCCAGGCTGGACCAAACGTGGGGTTAAAGCCTGCAGTGACAGGGACAGGGTCGAAGAGCACCATAGGCTGCTGCTGCAGAGAGACCTCCCCCAAGAAGACAGCCACATGGCACTGCAGCTGCTCCTGCTGCCCACCTGCAGCAGACTGTCATGGCCAAGTACAGCATGGGACTGCCCGGGATACCCTGCCCGTGGGCAATCATGCCAAGCCTCACCATTCCTGCCAGGGTCTGAGATCTGCTGCAGGTCAATGGAGTGCGTAGCAATGGCCACATCACCAACGTTGGCATCATCCAGCACCTGCACCTTTATCTTTCTGGCCAGAGGTGGAAACATCTCAATGAAACTGATCTGCTCGTTCCACTCAGGTTCAGTGGTGCTGATCTCCACTGATGTTTCCCCCTGGAAAGGAGAAAGTGAGAAAGCCACTCAGCCCCAGACAGAGGAAGGGATGTCTCAGAGCCTCTCTGGGAATGGCAGCTCCTTCTGCCCTGCCCTCAGACAGTGCTAGGAAGGCTCTGGAGGTGGCAGTGTCCCTGCTCCTGTCCTTGTCTCAGTAACGACTCTCTGTGTTTCATGAAGGGCTGTCCCCAAGGCCCTGGTGGTGCCCTGGATGCAAGTGGGCAGCACCACCAGACCCAGAAGTGTCACAAGTTCACTCCCACACCTATCAGGCCACCCAGAGACCAATTCTTATCTTAACGGATATCGCGGGACCAGAAACCCCAGCCCTGGGTGCAAGAACAGGGCCATTAGCTCAGAAAACTCTCCCAAAGGTGTCAGGCTGAGGCCAGCTCGCCACACAGAACTTTTACTCCAGGATTTATTTTACCCTGTCCCTACGTTTAGGGATCTGAACTCTCTGTCTGCACAGGCAGTAGCTCAGCCAGGGACTGTGCTCGGGGCTGTGCTCAGGCCTGGGGCAGTATCCCATATAGAGAAAGAAGTTCCATAAAGGCTTTTTCATCTAGGCACTACTCATCCACAGCCATGGGGCCCAGTTGTTGCCAAGGACAGCAAAGGCTTCATCTCACCCAGCTTGGCTCTGTTGGGATTGCAGTGTCCTCTGGAGGGTTCTAGCAGCATCAGCCCAGAAGGTGCTGCCACACCTCCAAGGGAGGACCAGCCTGGCCCCACACAGACCCCCTGGCAGGCCTCACCTGCTGCCCACAGAACGAGATCTGCACATATGGGTCAATAAAGACTTTCTTCTCCCCTATGATCTTGGAGAACCCCCACATGATGCCCGCGCTCATGCTGGGCAGGCCTTCGGCACGGTACAACTTGATGCAGACCCTGGCCCAGGGTCTCTCTGCAGGGACTCTCTTAGGCAGCAGCAGGTTCCTGAAAAACAAATTAATGTTTTTGCTCTCTCCTGGAGTCCAGGAATGCCCTGACCAGTAGAAGGTTTGGGTCTCCTCCCACATCCCCTCCCTGGGCCTTTGCCCATCAAAGCAGGTTAAAAGAGGACAAAAAGGTAATATGAAGAGAGCCATAACTGTTTTGCCTAGGGTGGTGCAAAATCACACTGCATCTACCTTTCAATGTCCTCATCCCGGCTGCTGGAGGAGGTGGGGAGGGAGCCCACAGCATCCCCACGTGCGGTAACGGAGATGTTGCACTTCACAAAGCCCTTCACACCTGCCCTGGTGTCTGTGGGGTCACTGATAACAGCCCACTTCTGGAAAAACCTGTGATCTGAGAGGGAAGGGAAGGAGATCCCTGTGGACAGCTCACGTCCACCCCCGCACAAAGATTGCCCCGACCCTGTCTCAGAAGCTGCAGGAGGTGTTACTCGCCCCCAGACAGCCATGAGAAGCAAGTTCAAGTCCTCACATGAATGAGGTGTTTTAAAGACAGAGCCCTCCCCAGAAGCAGTAGAGCACAAGGCATCAGCTGCAGACCAAGGCAGGGTGAGGGAGCAGGGGTGCAGGGGCTGGTACCTGGTTGGCTGTACACTGTCCCAACATCCATCTTGAACGTTCCTATGCATGTTTCCAGGAATGGGATCTTCTTTGAGTGAAAAACCTGCAGACAGCACAACTCCACCTGAGTGCCTACAAAGGCCAGCAGCTCACAGGCCTCAGTCAAACCTGGGCCAAGGCAAATTCATGCACAACTAATTCAGCTACTTCTGCCAGCCCCAGATAAGCCAAATCCCTGTAATGGACCAAGGATGCAGACCTGCTTTCCAACAGGGAGTCCCATGCCCACATCCTCACGGGTCAGAGCAGAGCCACACCCCAGCTGGGCTACTGTCTCTCCCAACCCCAAGCCTTGCTTGCTGTTTGCTGAACCCACACCAGCAGAAGTGATGTGCAGCATTTCACAAGGAAAGCTGCAGAGATTGCATGACAATGAAGGTGCTGGCTGGGTTTAGCTATCTTCAGGAAAGGTTCATGTCTTGGAGAAGCATCTGTGCTTTTCTACAAGTACAAATCTCTGCTGAGTTCCCTCCACATCAGTCATTTCCCTCCACAGCCTGCAGGATGAGGCTCAAGGGGAATGGACAGCAGCAAATCATCCCCAAAAGAGCAAGACAGCAGGGCAATGGCCATGAAACACCCATGGAGGCCTCACTTCAGTCACTGCACACAGAGAAAACCTGACACAGAGAAGGTGCCAGATCTCTGCCCCTTAGGTCACTCTGCAGGGCAGATGCCTCTGGTTGGAAAACTTGGCTAGCAATGGCAGTCCTTCTCTGCCCACCATTCCCAGCATCTACATGCTGAAGCATTGGGTTGTACCAGTTACCAACCAAGGACAGAGAGGAGAGCATACTTACCAAGATCTCTATAAGTCTGTGGAATAAAATGTCCCTTGGCTCATGGAATTCAAACAGAAAGTACTGAAAAAGAAGAGAAAGAGAAGTTGAGGCCCAGGCCCCCAGCACAGCCCCAGCAGCACCACTGCCAACAACAGTTGCTGCATCTCAAGCACCCTCTCGGCAAGGATGGGACACCAGGACGGCAAGGACCAAGCCTCAGCCCCTGATGCATACTTCATTGTAGAAGGGGCAGTTGGTTGACTTGTGTGTTGCTGTATTCCTCTTCTCTTCTCCAACCTTGACCACCACAAAGGGGTTAATGTTCACCCCCACCAGCTTCTGCGCTTCAATGATGTTAATTCCAACCTTAGAAAAGGTTC
This sequence comes from Semnornis frantzii, assembly GCA_013399775.1. Taxonomy (NCBI): domain Eukaryota; kingdom Metazoa; phylum Chordata; class Aves; order Piciformes; family Ramphastidae; genus Semnornis; species Semnornis frantzii. The sequence goes on along the minus strand of VWYK01126432.1, from coordinate 3,239 downwards.
AAGAAAACTTTCACAGCAGCACCCTCCTAGTTTCCAGCTCCACCTTGAGCTTGCTTCAGCAACATCAGAATGCAAATTGCGGGACCCTCTTGCCCCAAGGGTAGATAGCTGGGGCAGGAAAGAGCATGGTTGCTGAAATCTGCTATGGCCAGGACAAACCAAAATGGTATTTGAAGTATTTGTTTCTTTCAAAGATGCAGGGAGATGAAGGGTTAAGGCCTCGGTCACCTGGACAGGAGCAGCCTCCCCAGCAGCACTGTCCCCACTCAGTTCCTGATCCTGAGGGAATGTAAGCCCACTAATCCCACATGGAGGGGTCCATATCTTCTGCCAAAACTTCACTTTGAATCCTGCTGAGATGGACTGGAATGGGGCAGTCTCATTTGCTGCAACTGGTTATGAGTCTGGGAGGAATGTTCTCAATTTGCTCTCAGTACAAGCAACCAGGCAGTTGTTAAGGTGAAGATTAACAACCTCAACAAAAGGAGGGTAGGAAATTCCACCTCCACAAAAGTTCCTGCTTGGTCAGTAGGACTCTGTCCTGAAAAGCAGAAACCCCAAACATGAGTCAATGCTGACTTAGAATCAGGGAGGGATTTAAATCAATAGGCAGGCTGGGAGACCCGTCCTGAAATCTGCAAGGTCTGAACTCTCCTTCCAAACTTCAGAGTTGTTTCAAATAAACCTGATGTTAGAGCACCAGCCAAAGCCTCAGTTTCATACCAGCCTCTCAGCATCCCCAAGAAAGTCCCCACAGCAGCCCCCCACCTTGGTCACATTTCACTGATGTCCCTGGGGGCTCAGGCAAGGCCATGGGGAGGATGACAAGACACCAGCCCAGCCCAGGTGGTCTTCAGAGCTGTGCTCAGGCCGTGTTTTGCAGGGGCACACAGGACTGTCAGGCTGGTTCCCTTCTCCTGCACACCTGTAGCTAACTACATGGCCCAGAAGGAAATTCTGTTGTAGGCTGATTGTTGTTGGAACTGCCACTCACAGACGGCAATCTCATGCCTTGCCTAAGGAAGCCACACCAAACAGGAAGGTGTCTTCACCTTCTAGAGACTAGGCAAGAGACCTTGCCAAGGTATGTGGCAACTGAAGAAGGTCAGGCCCACAGCAAGGCAGTGAGGGAGTGGCTGCATGGCCAGAGGTAGTTGCAGTACCTGGAAGTTCTGCGGGGTTGGGGTGGCAAAGAGGTCCCGTGTGAAGCAATGTCTGGAGCGGCTGCATGGAATAACAATCCAGGTGAGCAGGTCTCTGCATCCATATGGACTTCAGCAAGCACACACCAAGAGAAGCAACAGAAGCCCTGGCAAACAACAGCCCCTAGTCCTGGGAACGAGGAAGTCCCCAACAGTGCCTGCCTGGGGCCACTGGGTGCCAGCAGTTTCTGACGCTGCACAGAAGTAGAATGCGAGGAGATGCAGGATCCCCCCAGGGGATAGGACTTTCCACCCCAGAGCACAGGTATGGCCAAGAGCACACCATGGATACCTCTTCACAGGGCTGAAGATGATGCCTGAAAGCTCCATCTCAGACACATCATAGAAATCTTCTTCCTCTTCCTCATCAGTCTCCAGGCCTTTTGCCAGCCTCCTGCCCAGCGCAGCAGCCGTCCTGTCCAGTTCGCTCCCTCTTGGCCCCTCAGTTGCCCTGCAAACCTCTTACCACATCAGGCACAGGCACTGTCAGCCCTGACAGGCAGGCAGTGCACCCCTGTCTGTCCAGGAGGCTGAGCTGACACTCTCAAGCAGGACTACTCACTCCAGCTCCTCAAAGCCTGGGTTGCAGATGACCAACTCTGAGCTGTAACAAGATGAGATGTTTTGCTGGGAAATCACCATGGCTGCTCCTGGTGCATTCAAGTCACAATGCCACAGTTCCTGTTTGGCTCTTGGCAGGGGCATGAGAACTTTCCTAAGCAAAGTTTTTCCACCGTCCACCCTATGTGCCTGCAGCTTTGCCTCTGGTACTCCAGAAATGACACTCCCCAGACCTTGCTGCTGCCTGTCATCCTGTCCACCCAGACACCCCCATCTCCCCAAGCTGTGGGCACCACTTGTGTGCAGGGTACCAGGGTTTTGGGCTACAGTCCAAAGCCACATTCTCTGCAACGTGGAAATCACAAAGTTGTGTTTCCAGCAGTCATGAAAGCTGCAGAAATGCTCTGGAGTTCGAAAGGACTCCCAGAATGCAGTGAGTTGCAGAATGCAGTGTCGCAGCCACAGGCTCTCTGTGAAGAAAAGCTATATTCTTTCCAAGAGCCTGGATCACTTATTGCTGCTGTTGAGCAGAGATTACTGCTGTCACAAAGAGATATGTCAGCCTGGCCAAAGGTGGAGAGTAAATGAGGCTGGGTAGCATCCCAAAGGTTGCCACTGGAAGGGCTACTGTACAAGCTGCCTGGCAAGTTGCTCCTCTCAGGAATGCAGTACCTGTCCTTCATCTGATAGACAAAGTCCTCTTCAACCCAGGTCCCAGCTGAGCCATCAGGAGGTTGGTAGCGCAAATCCAACTCAACGTAGATCTACAAACAGGAAATGAAGCTGCCTGAAAGCCATAAATCATTGGCAGAAATGTCACAGAAAAGGGGAAGAGAAGCATGCAAGGAAGAAAGAGAGATGCTGCTGGAAAGACGGGGAAGGAAGAGGCTCACAACTCCACAAGAAGCCTATTTATACCAGACTTGCCTTCTCTAGTTCCATAAACAAGCCAGAGCTAACCAAGCTCCCCCCACCTCACTTATTCCCAAACAGGATTCACTGAGTAAAAGTTGGCTCAAAGTTCCAAATTTGAAATACAGCTCAGAGAGGAACCTGAGAGCCATCTCAAGGCACTTTTGACAGGAAAAGTAGGGAGAAGTCTGCAGCAGAGTGAACCAGTGTGCACAGGTTTGGAATCATCTCTCTGTGGGAGGCATGAGACAGCTAGCAGAGCATCCTCAGGCATGGGGCATGGGACAGCTTGGTTTGAAGTGCCACAGGAGCCACAAGCACACCCAGAGCCTGCACCACAAGAGACGTTGACCTAGCATTAGCAACGAAGGACAGACAGAGAAGTGTGGGACAGAGGCTGCAAGGCCAGCACAGGTCTACTAACACCTGGTCTGCAGGTGACCAACCTGACCTCAAACCAGCACCAACGCATAGGAATTTCCAAGCAGAGACTGACAATCACAGCCGCAGAGTAGGTCACTCCTCAGGAGACTGAAGGGGATGTAGAACTGTGACGGTTTGGGA
>VWYK01126388.1:0-12855 GCA_013399775.1 Semnornis frantzii | reverse complement strand
TTAGACCTTAGGAAGAGGTTCTTGACCAGGAGGGTGGTGAAAGACTGGTACAGGTTGCCCAGGGAGGTGGTGGAAGCCTCTTCCCTGCAGGTCTTTAAGGCCAGGCTGGATGTGGCTCTGGGCAACCTGATTTAGTGTGAGGTGTCCCTGCCCATGGCATGGGGGAGTTGGAACTGGATGATCCTTGGAGTCCCTTCCAGCCCTGACAGTTGTGTGCTTCTGTGAGTAAGTGTTTTATCCTCTTCATTATGCCAGCAGGGAATGGTGTTTTGGCTTCCTCTTTGGGGAGCTGTTGGAGCCCACCAAACCAGGCTGATTAACAGCAGTTGAAACTCTAATTGCTGGCTGTGCTAAGGAGGAGGAAATGGCACTTGATGAACAGGTTTGAGCAGGATGATAACCTTGAGGTCCCTTCCAGCCCTGACGGTTGTGTGCTTCTGTGCTATTTGGCATGTTACATTTCATTGATTGCTTAGGAAATGCTTTGCCAGGCCACAAAGCAGGGTGGTTTTAGCCCTGAGAAGCTTGCTTTCTGTGAAACTACAACTGTCTGTTTCTGCAGCTCTAAGATACTTAGAGCTAGATTTGACAGATCTTGTTTCCTTTCCCCTTAGAGACTAAAGAAGCAGGTACGGACAATCGGAACATAGTTGATGATGGCAAGTCTCAAAAACTCACTCATGATGACATAAAGGCTTTGAAGGACAAGGGTATTAAAGGACAGGTAAAAAACAGGTTTTGTGTCTTTTCTCTGTTCCTCTACTCAAGCCATGTTTGGTTGTTTTGTTTTTTAATTTGTTGTCCCTAAAGATCTTTCCAGTATCTGAAGAAGGCCTACAGAAAGGCTGGGGAGGGACTATTGACAGGGTCTTGTAATGACAGGACAAGGGGCAGTGGGTTTGAACTGGCAGAAGGGAGATTGAAACTGGATGTTAGGAAGAAGTTCTTTACAGTGAGGGTGGTGAGGCACTGGCACAGGCTGCCCAGGGATGTTGTGTGATCTTTGATCACATTGGGTGATTCTGTGCTCCACAACCTCCCTGGAGGTGTTCAAGGCCAGGTTGGATGAGGCCTTGAGTGACCTGTACTAGTGGGAGGTGTCCCTGCCTATGGCAGGGGGTTGGAACTAGATGATCTTTGAGGTCCCTTCCAACCTTACCATTCTATGATTCTATCTGTTTTCACCAAGGTGCAGAGGGCTGTTTGCAGATAAAAAACTTCCTGTAAGTTTGGCAACTTTGTCACAGAAGTGTGATAAACAGACCAAAAAAACCCAACAACCTAAAAGTGTGAAGGAAATGGAGCTTCCACAACCACCTGTTAGTTCTGGTTGGTTGTAAGATTCAAAATATTATTTCTGTCTCAAGGGACCCAGGAAAATTGAGCACTAACTAAACCATCATAGGTGGAGGGAAGGATTCTGAAGGTCTTTTCCAAGCTGAGTGGTTCTGTGATTCTGTGAAACACCAAAGTGTTAACAAAGAGTTGTTCATAGAATGGGTTGGGTTGGAAGGGACCTTCACGACCATTCAGTTCCAACTCCCTGCCATAGGCAGGGGTACCTCCCACCAGCCCAGGTTGCTCAAGGCCTCATCCAGGCTGGCCTTGGAACACCTCCCTGGGCAACCTGTGCCAGTGTCTTCAGACAATCTCTGAAGAGTTTACCCACAGGAAAAGAAAGCTTTGCCCTGAGAGTTTGAAGGCTAAACATGGATCACATGTGACATGTCTTCTGAGAGTGGCTCTCACACAAAGCTACTCATCAGTTCTTCAAACTGCCCTTTGGCCGCTGTCACTGTGCTGACACCTCAGCTATGTACTAGCTAGCAGTGGGCCTCTGGCCTGTACATACCCAGCAGATGTGATGCCTGTGTCTGCACCTCCAAAGCTAAGAGTACTCTCGAGATCAGTTCTGTTCTGGAAGAAAAGGGCCCAGTTTTGCCCCTCTGCTTTGTCACAAAGAAGTGAGGCCATCTTAGATGTTAATAACCCATTCTTGGCCACTTCTGTTTTGCACAGGCAAAATTCTCGCCCAGCTTTGCTTTATGATTTCTAGTGAAAATCAGCAGTGGCTCATGCTTAGGTGAAGTTCATCTCCCCTCTGCATCTTGCTGTTTGCAACTCTGCTTTTTACCTGCTGGTTTCAAGGAGTTTATAATGGTGGTTCTTCTGTTTAAGTGGGGCTGCTGCTGCTGTCTCTGAGAAGTATTCTCATCACTCTGATGGCTTTGATGTTTTCTGTTTGTTCTTGTTGTCGGTGGCTAGAAGGTGGCTCAGGCTCTTTGTGTGTCCTCAGCATTCTGTGCCATACATCTGCCCATACTTGTCATTTAGGCTATTAAAATATCCTGCTGTGTTGACTCTGCTTTCAGATGAATATTCATCTTGGACTGTGTTCTATTAGCAGCAATAGATGCTGTTCTTCCAGAAATGTCTGGTAGCATCTGCCATTTGTGAATGGCAGCTCTTGGTAACACAGGCTCACTTTACAGGTGGTTGGTAGTTGAAATTAAATAGCCTTAGGGTTAAGTCTCACTCCAAGAAGTACATTGAGGGGTAGGAGCAGGTCCAGGTCAAGGAAGGTGGGGAAGGGTCTGGAGAAGAGGACTGGGGAGGAGCAGCTGAGGGAGCTGGAGGTGATTAGTGTGGAGAAGAGGAGGCTGAGGGCAGAGCTCATTGCACTCTGCAGCTCCCTGAGAGGAGGCTGCAGCCAGGTGGGGGTTGGGCTCTGCTCCCGAGGAACAACTGAGAGGAGGAGAGGAAATGGCCTCAGGTTGGCCCAGGGAAGGCTTAGGTGGGATATTCAAACAAACTTCTTGACTGCAAGGCCTCTCAGAGCCTGGCAGAGGCTGCCCAGGGAGGTGGTTGAATACCCATCCCTGGAGGTGTTTTTGAAAGACGCAAAGCTGTGGTGCTGAGGGCCATGGCTCAGCCCCAGCCTTGGCACAGGACTCCACGATCTGAAAGGCCTTTTCCACCCAAACAATTCTGCAATTTCCCATCACTTCCCAGGTCCATCCCAGGTCCTGCTGGATAGGTGCTGGGATAAAGACATGAGGTGGCAAGTCCTCCTGCAGCTCCCTTTTCCCTTTGGCTTGCCCCAGTGAAGCATTCCCCATTTCCCTCCCTGTCAATTTTAGTAGAACAGCAGCAGTAGCAAGGGAGAAGCAATTGCAGCACTCATGGAAACGGACATGGAAGTGTTGGAGTGGGTCCAGAGGAGGCCACCAAGATGCTGAGAGGGCTGCAGCAGCTCTGCTATGGGGACAGGCTGAGAGAGTTGGGGCTCTGCAGCCTGGAGAAGAGAAGGCTGCCAGGAGACCTTGGTGTGGCCTTCCAGTATCTGAAGGGGGCTCCAGGAAGGCTGGGGAGGGACTGTTGTCAAGGTCTTCTAATGCCAGGACAAGGGGCAGTGGGTTTGAACTGGCAGAGGGGAGATTTAGACTGGATGTTAGGAGGACGTTGTTTGCAATGAGGGTGGTGAGACACTGGCACAGGCTGCCCAGGGAGGTGTTGAAGGCCAGGTTGGAGGAGGCCATGAGTGACCTGTACTAGTGGGAGGTGTCCCTGCCTATGGCAGGGGGTTGGAACTGGCTGATCTTTGAGGTCTTTTCCAACCTTACCATTCTGTGAATCCATTAATGTGTAATTGCTGAGGCTTCACAGTGGGGGCTGAAAGGAACAATCCTGCTTCTCTCCCTTTCTGGCCATACAGCTCTACCCTCTGTCATGGCTTAGTTCCAGCACCTACCACACTCCTTCCCCACAACATACCCCACTTCCAAGATAAGATTTTCTGTTTGGTCATTTTCGTGCTCTGCTCTGTGGTGGGGGTGGTGGTGGGAACTAGATGCTCTTTAAGGTCCCTTCCAATTCAAGCCATGCTATGATTCCATGTCTTTAAAGAACACCTAGAGACAAAAGAGTGCTTGAATTCCTGCACACCCTCAGGATCGCCTGTGGTGGTGCTGAACACAAATTCACTTGTGCCATCAATGCCAGTAGGAGTGAGTGGAGTACATGAAAATATCATTAATTTCTTTCTAGCATTTGTTTGAAAAAAATCCTCCCTCTGAAATGCCTGAGAAATAAATACCAGCTGTAACAAAAAAAAAAACAAACCAAAACAATTGTCTCTTCCAAGGAAATAGTTCAGCAGCTAATAGAGAACAGCACCACCTTCAGAGACAAAACAGAGTTTGCTCAAGATAAATACATCAAGAAGAAGAAGAAAAAGTGAGTTTACCTTCTGGTTATTCAGCATGGAAATTCCTCAGCAGTTGTGTGATTTGCTGAGCTGTCAGTAAAAACTCTTTTCCCACTGCTTGCCACAGGTATGAGGCTGTCATTACCATTGTGAAGCCATCCACCCGCATTCTGTCAACCATGTACTATGCAAGGGAGCCTGGGAAAATCAAGTAAGTCCTCATTTGCTGTCTTCTTGCAGACTAGAACAGACAGATGTCAACCACAGCCTGGCTGACAGGCTGGAGGGAAGGGATCCATCCAGAGGCACCTGGACAGGCTGCAGAGCTGGGCCCAAGCCAACCTCATGAAGTTCAACAACAGGACAGGCTTCCTCAGCCTGTCCAAGCGCAAGCTCCTGCAGCTGGGTCAGGGCAATGCCAAGCACAAATGCAGGCTGGGTGAGCAGTGGCTGGAGAGCAGCCTCCAGGAGAAGGCCTTGGGGGTGTCAGTTGGTGCCAAAGTGCCCAGGAGCCAGCAGTGGTCACTGGCAGCCCAGAGCCAGCTGTGTGCTGGCTGNAGATGGGAGATGGGAGACTGAAACTGGAGATGAGGAAGAAATTGTTGAGAGTGAGGGTGGGGAGGCACTGGCACAGGTTGCCAAGGGAGGTTTTGGCTGTCCCCTTCCTGCAGTTGTTCAAGGCCAGGTTGGGTGAGGCCTTGAGCACCCTGGGCTGGTGGGAGGTGTCCCTGCCCATGGTGGAGGTGTTGAAACTAGACGATGATTAAGGTGCCCTCCAATCAAAGCCATTCTATCAGCCACTGAAGGCAATTTCCTCACACCAGAGTACAGAATCCTTTTCTTCTTCCTGTGCCATAAATGGAAAGGTCGCAAATCAGCAAAAAACTCCATGGGATAGAAACTGAGTCAGTGTGCAGGGCAGCAAAAGGGAAAACTTTATCCTCCAGGATCAGCTTTTACCACTTTCCTGCACCCACCATCTTGATATGGCTGCTGTGGATGAAGGTGTTTGGTGTTTCAGAGGTGTCTTAGCTGGGCTTGGCCAGTGCCATGTCAGCACTCTGCCTCCGCTATCAACATCACAAGGGAGGCTGTGGACTTCCCATCCCTGGGACTGCTTCCAAGAGGCAGAGCTGTGGTGCTGAGGGCTGTGGTTTAGCCCCAGCCTTGGCAGTGTTAGAGCATGGTTGGACTGGATGAACTTTAGGGCTTTGCCAAGCCAAATGATCCTGNAGCCTTGGCAGTGTTAGAGCATGGTTGGACTGGATGAACTTTAGGGCTTTGCCAAGCCAAATGATCCTGTGATTATAGAATCACAGAATGGTAAGGTTGGAAGGGACCTCAAGGATCATCTAGTTCAACCCTCTGCCTAGAAGTGCGTTCGCAGACCCTTTGTTCCTTACAAAAGTGACCTGTCAGAGCAATAAAAACAGAACTTGAGGAGTACTTTGTGTGAGTGACAGAGCACAAGAGACTTGCATTAGTGTGTGCACCCTGCCTCATATCCCACTGCTGATACTATCTTGGCTCTGGTTCTAGCCCTTCTTTATTATCAGCTGGTTAATTAAACTTTCCCATGATGACTCTGAAGACCCCTGAACATCCAGCCTGTCACAGAATCATAGAATGGTAAGGTTGGAAGGGACCTCAAAGATCAGCTGGTTCCAAGCCCCTGCCATAGGCAGGGACACCTCCCACTAGTACAGGTCACTCAAGGCCTCCTCCAGCCTGGCCTTGAACATCTCCAGGGAGGTTGTGGAGCACAGAGGCACCCAAGGTGATCTTTGACCCAAGATCTCTTGGCAGCCTTCTCTTCTCCAGGCCAAAGAGCCCCATCTCTCTTAGCCTGTTCTCATAGGAGAGCTGCTGCAGCCGTCTGAGCATCTTCATCATCCAGCTCTTCCAGAGAGGCTCCTGAGCCAATGTGCATTCTTTCTACCTCCTCAGAAAAGTGATTTGCTCTTTGTTCACATCCCCACTTCTAGCCACTTGCGCTATGACACCCTAGCTCAGATGCTGACCTTGGGCAACATACGTGCTGGCAACAAGATGATTGTAATGGAAACCTGTGCAGGCCTGGTGCTGGGAGCTGTGATGGAGCGCATGGGAGGTGAGGAAAATGAGGCAGCTCTTGCAGCCTGCAGCCTGGGAGGGCTTGTGTGAAGCTAAGCAGTTGTGTGCCTCTCCAAAGAATTTCTTAGGTGGTAAAATCTGCTTTGATCTTTGGCTAGGATTGAGGCAGATACTCCTTTGGTCACAGGGTCACAAGAAGTGTATGTGTTTGGAAAGCCTCCTCAGTCTGATGCAGGTTTAATGAAGAGGAGGCAGGTTATGTGCTTCAATTAATGTTTCATTTAAGCAGTTGAGAACTGTAGATTTAAGCAATTGAAGAATCCCAAAATGCCTCAGGTTGGAAGGGACCTCAGAGCTCATCTACTCCAACCCCTCTGCCATGGGCAGAGACACCTCTCAACTAGACTTGGTTTTGCAAGGCCTCATGCAACCTGGCCTGGACCACCCCCAGGGAGCAGACAGCCACAGCCTCCCTAGGCAGCCTGTTCCAGAGTCTCACCACCCTCATACTGCAGAACTTCTTCCTCAGCTTCAGTCTAACTCTGCTCTGCCTCAGCTTCAAACCATTCCCCCTTGGCCTATCTCTAGACACCCTCACAAAAATTTCCTCTGCAGCCTTCCTGCAGGATCCCTTCAGGTACTGGCAGGCAGCTCTGAGGTCCTCCCTTGAGCTTTCTCTTCTCCACACTGAGCACCTTCAGCTTTCTCAGCCTGTCCTCATAGCAGAGCTGCTCCAGCCCTTGGATAATCCTTCTGGCCTTTTCTCTGCACTCACTCCAGCAGATCTGTGTCCTTGTGCTGGGGACACCAGAACCATGGCAGGGGGGTTGGAACTAGGTGATCCTCGAGGTCCTTTCCAACACTGCCAATTCTGTGATTCCCCCTTGGCCTGTTGCTAGACTCCCTTATGAAAATTCTGCATTTCCAATAAGTTTTTCTTACCCTTTTGATCTTGCAGGCTATGGAACCATCATTCAGATGTATCCAGGAGGGGGACCTCTCAGAGCTGCTACCAGTTGCTTTGGATTTCCAAAGCATTTTTTTAATAACCTTCATGAATTTCCTCTCAGCAAAGTGGAGAGTCTCCTCTCTGGGACGTTTTCTACAGAGGCTCTGCCTTCAGAATCTGAAGGGAACCCTCTAGTGGAAGAAGAAAGCAACGGATTGAGCCATGAGAAGCAGGTAACAGAGTGGGGGGAGCCTACTACTGAAGCAGCTATGGAGGTCAGCCAGACAGAAGAGCAAGAAACGATGGAGATCAGCACCAAAGATGTAGATTTTAAAGAGAACAAAGAGAAAGAAATGAAAGAAAATGTAAGAATATTTCTTGTGGCCATTCAATATGTTTACGTCCTCGGGTGTGTTGAAATGCAGCTTGTTCTGATGCTAAACTGGGGACTCTAGAATCATAGAATGGTAAGGTTGGAAGGGACCTCAAAGCTCATCCAGTTCCAACCCCTGCCATAGGCAGGGACACCTCCCACTAGTACTAGCCTTGTCCAACCTGGCCTTGAACACCTCCAGGGAGGTTGTAGAGCACAGAAACACCAAATGTGATCTTCGATAACATTGGGTGCTTCTGTGCTCCACAAACTCCCTGGCAACCTGTGCCAGTCTCTCACCACCCTCACTCTAAAGAACTTCCTCCTAACATCCAGTCTAAATGTCCCCTCTGCCAGGTCAAACCCATTGCCCCTTGTCCTGGCATTGCAAGACCTTGTCAATAGTCCCTCCCCAGCCTTCCTGGAGCCCCCTTCAGATCCTGGAAGGCTACTCCAAGGTCTCCTCAATGCCTTCTCCAGGCTGCAGAGCCCCAACTCTCTCAGCCCGTCCTCACAGCAGAGCTGCTGCAGCCCTCTCAGCATCTTGGTGGCCTCCTCTGCACTGGCTCCAACACTTCCATGTCCTTCCTGTGCTGGGGGCTCCAGAATTGTACACAGGACTCCAGGTGTGCTCTGAGGAGAGCAGAGCAAAGGGGCAGAATCCCCTCCCTTGCCCTGCTGCCCACACTACTCTTGCTGCAGCCCAGCACACAGCTGTTTTCTGGGCTGCACTCACACTGCAGCCTCATCTTGAGCTTTTACCACCCCAGACCCCCAGGGCCTGTTCCTCAGGGCTGCTCTCAGCCATTCCCCACCCAGCCTGCAGCTGTGTTTGGGATTGTGCCTACCCAGGTGCAGGACCTTACCCTTGGCCTTGTTGAATGTCATGAGGTTGGCCTGGGCACACCTTTGCAGCCTGTCCAGGTCCCTCTGGATGGATCCCTGCCCTCTAGCAAGTCGACTGTGCAACACTGTCTTTGCTCTTACACAGAGCCAGCTCAAGGTGCAGAAGATGAAAATTCAGGCCATGCAGCAGTGCCCCAGGAGGTGATGAGTATTCCAAGTGCAAACTCTGTTCTGTTGTTCACAGGTGCGGGAAAAGCAAAAGAAGCAGTGGGAGAGAAGGAAAAAGCTGATAGAAACTGCTGCCCTGTTGAGAGAGAGGAACTCTGATGGGTGAGTGTGCTGGGGGCCAGGCAGAACCACAGAATGCTACAGTGGCTTAGGGTGGAAGGGACCTCAGATTTCATCTACTCCAATCCCTCTGCCATGGGTAACCTCCCACTAGCCCAGGTTGCTCAAGGTCTCATCCAACCTGGCCTTGAACACCTCCAGGCAGGAGGCAGCCACAACCTCCCTGGTCAACCTGTTCCAGAGTCTCCCCAACAATGAATAACTTCTCCCTCAGCTCCAGTCTAACCCTGCTCTGACTCAGCTTCAAACTATCCCCCCTTGGCCTGTCTTTAGACACCCTCAGAAGAAGTTGCTCTGCAGCCTTCCTGCAGGATCCCTTCAGATACTGCAGGCAGCTCTGAGGTCCTCTTGGAGTCTTCTCCAGGCTTAATTCCCTCAGCTCCCTCAGCTTGTCCTCACAGCAGAGGTGCTCCAACCCTTGGATCGTCTTTGTGGCCTCTCAAGTCACTCCAGCAGCTCTGTGTCCTTGTGCTGCTGGGGACAGCAGAACTGGTGGCAGTGTTTGAGGTGGGGTCTCAGCAGAGCAAAGCAAAGAGCTGTTGGGAAACACAGAAAATGTTGCTGAAAACAAAGAAAAGCTTTGTTTTAATAACACCTTTTCTTTTTTCCATCAAGCAGTCAACACCTCCAGTATTGCTTGGGCCCCCTGCTTGCTTCTTGCTTGGTTGAGATGCTTCCTGCTATTTAAATGATTTCAAATGTCATGATCCTTGAAGTCATCCTTCCCTGACTAGCTATGAATGTTTGAAGCTGATGAAACTAGAACTGAGCTTGGCTGGTGTGGGAGGTTGCTTGGTTACTTTTCATAAGCTCATTTCTCTTCCCACTTCCCTTCCCCTGCTTTGGCCAGGCTTGATTGTTCCCATGCTACAGTGCCTGAAGGTTCAACCAAATCAATGCCTGAAGGTTCAATCAAATCAAATGAACACATGTCCAGAAGTTCAGCCCTACACTGGTGTGAGAGCTTTGGTGCTTGTGACTTGTCCCTGATGTGCTGTGTGGCTCAGTTGACTTGGTAGAGAACAGGGATCCATCTAAAGGGACCTGGACAGGCTGCAGAGGTGTGCCCAGGCCAAACTCATGACATTCAGCAAGGCCAAGTGTAAGGTCCTGCACCTGGGTAGGCACAATCCCAAGCACAGCTCCATGCTGGGTGGGGAATGGCTGAGAGCAGCCCTGAGGAACAGGCCCTGGGGGTCTGGGATGAGGAAAAGCTCAAGATGAGGCTGAAGTGTGAGTGCAGCCCAGACAGCAACTGTGTGCTGAGCTGCAGCAAGAGTAGTGTGGGCAGCAGGGCAAGGGAGGGGATTCTGCCCCTTTGCTCTGCTCTCCTCAGAGCACACCTGGAGTCCTGTGTACAGTTCTGGAGCCCCCAGCACAGGAAGGACATGGAAGTGTTGGATCAGGTCCAGGAGAGGCCACCAAGATGCTGAGAGGGCTGCAGCAGCTGTGCTGTGAGGACAGGCTGAGAGAGTTGGGGCTCTGCAGCCTGGAGAAGGCATTGAGGAGACCTTGGAGTGGCCTTCCAGTATCTGAAGGGGGCTACAGAAAGGCTGGGGAAGGATTATTTACAAGATCTTGCAATGCCAGGACAAGGGGCAATGGGGACATTTAGACTGGATGTTAGGAGGAAGTTCTTTAGAGTGAGGGTGGTGAGACACTGGCACAGGTTGCCCAGGGAGGTTGTAGGTGACAGAATCACCCAATGTGATTGGGTGATTCTGTGCTCCACAACCTCCCTGGAAGTGTTCAAGGCCAGGCTGGAGGAGGCCTTGAGTGACCTGTTCTAGTGGGAGGTGTCCCTGCCTATGGCAGGGGGTTGGAACTAGATGATCCTTGAGGTCCCTTCCAACCTTACCATTCTATGATTCTGTGTTGTTAGCAGATACTGAAGGGGTTTGAATTCATCAAGTGAACCTCATTACCTCAATTTAATTGCATGATCTTCATTGTTTTCCTTCTAAGATTATTGGCTCACTGAGAACAGACCCCTTCTGCTCAGAGACATACTCATCCTCCTTCATTGGTTATGTTTAAGTGCTTGTGGAACTTTTCCTTCCATTATTATGGGATATTTTAGCTCCTGCTCATTCACATTTGGGTATACTTGTAGCAAACTGCAGTATTGGAATGAGCTTTTTCTACAAATCACTCTCTGCTCCCTGAAGCAGCCAAATGATGAAGGAGGTTTGTGAAAGTCCTCCACGTTTGGCAAAAGTAATATTTTACTTGGCTTGATTCTTCCTGTAGCTGAAAACAGTCCAGCGGGCTTTTGATGAATCATAGAATGGTTTGGGTTAAGACCTCCAAAGGGCCCTTGCACTCAGCAGGGACATCCTCCACTAGAGTAGGCTGCCCACAGCCCTCTCCAGCCTCACCTTCAATATCTCCACCCATGGGCCTCAACCACCTCCCTGGGCAACCTGGTGCAGGGTTCCAGCAGCCTCCTGCTGCACAGCTTGTTCCTCACAGCCAATCTCAATCTGCTCTGCTCTAGTTTGCAGCCATTGCCCTGGTCCTGTCCCTGCAGCCCTTTGCCAACAGTCCCTCTCCAGCCTGCTTGTAGCCCCCTAAGCCCCCAACCTCTCTGTTGGTTTGTTTTCAGCCATTTGCTGCCTCTTTTGTCCTTTGTCATGCAGGAAGGGTGTGACAAGTGGAAAGGGATGGGGGATGAAGTGTTGTAGCTTCTGGGTGCCTGAAGGCACTGTGCCTGAGGGCTCAGTCAGGATCACCTTCCCTTAGTCATCTGCCCACCATTTGTTTAACTCGGGAACCACACTGCTAAGCTAGGAAACCTTGGCATGGCATACAGAGATGGTTGGAGCTAGCCACTTGGCAGCTGAGAGCAGCAGGCAGGGAAGGAAGGATTTTGATTTGCTTTGCAGGTGAGCCATGGAGGAAGCACAGTTAAGAGAAGCTTGTTAGAAATGGGAAGAAGAGTTGGGGGCTTACTGGTAGAGTGAAGAGGAACTGCTTCTTAGGTAGAAGTGGGCACCAACTTTAGGGCAATTACTTCTTGAGGTCCTGAACTTTGCAGTATTTGCTACTTACCATGGAAGAGAGACTCCTAATGAGCCTGATGTGCTCTGAGGTGTGGTGCTGAACCAGTCCTGTTAGGTACATCTGTTCCACTTCTGAGAGCTGAAGCCTGCCACAGGGATTTCAGGGGGGCAGGGACACGGGGTAGGGATTTGGGGTTCCTCTGAAGACAACCTCTTGTAAGAGACATTTTTCCTGATAGGCTGGAACTGGGGAAGAGTTACAGACACTGACTAGAACTAGCCTACAGCCTCTCCTTCCCCTTCCCTGCCCTCCTTCCCCTTCCCTGCCCTCCTTCCCCTTCCCTGCCCTCCTTCCCCTTCCCTGCCCTCCTTCCCCTTCCCTGCCCTCCTTCCCCTTCCCTTCCTCTCTTCTCTCCTCTCCCCTGTGACATCGGTGCTGTGCCCAGCCAGGCTCCCTGCTGCCACCAATATGTGCTGCCATATGAGAGACCCTCCTGGCTCTCAGGCTCTCTCATCTCTGCCCTTCCTGTTGTCTGCCAGTCACTTCCTGTTGACTGGCAGTGCCAGTGCAGCACTCCAAACCTTCTCAGGCACAAACTGGTCACTCTTTTTTTTTCTTTTCTCTTTATGGTCCAGTTGGTCAGTTACCAAGCACAGATTTTTGGGATTGGGGTGAAATCCATAACCTAAGAGCAGGAAAAGAAACAAACCAGAAACAGCTGTGAAAAAGGTCTCACCTGCTGATCTGCAGTGTGGCTGGGCAATTGGACAACCATTTTTACCTCAGGGGTATACCCTGTGTGGTGCAAATCCCCTGGAGGACAAATGCTGATCAGTTGAGGGATCCTTTCATACCTGTGTGCTGGAGTTCAATTACCCTGCTTTTACTGCACAAGTACAGTTTAGTGACTTGATGGATCTTTACCACTCCTTGCAACCTGGTTTAGCAGTGATTGTTTAGGGGGATAAAAGCTCTATACACCTGCAAGGAATCTGTAGATATGAGTTGTGATACTCACATAGAATCAGAGAATGAATCACAGAATAGTAGGGGTTG
>VWYK01126366.1:0-10292 GCA_013399775.1 Semnornis frantzii | reverse complement strand
CCCAAACCATCACATCTGTCTAATGTGTTGTCCTTTTTGGCAGTTACAGTTACAATACCTGTTTTTAAACATAAGTTACTCAGTTCCAGGAATTAAAAATACGTACTTTTCATTTTACTGAATTTCAAAATGCCTGGGAAGATAAAATTTAATTAAAAGGATCAGTCTTTAAAGTTTAACCAGGGCACGGTCTTTCTTGGACATGCTGTATTCCCATGGTTTACAATAACTGTGTGTTGAAGTTCGGTTTCTGGGCCAAACACTTGCCTGTGTACTGAAGTTTTGAAATATTAGTGTGATGGAGAAGCCTCTGGAAAAGGGGCTTTAAATGTTTGACTATGCAATGGTAGCGATAGCTACTGTAGGAACTGCACTGCATAAAACCAAAGCAAAAACGCTGTCGTTACCTTACAGCACTGAAAATACAAAATGTTAGACAAGAGGCAAAAGGCTGATTCAGAGTTAGGTGCTAAATGGAATTCCTCTCAGGAAAAGGTAACTCTCTTCAACTGTGAGGTTCATCTACAGGGAAGTGGCTAGTCCAACCTGCTTTGTGACCACCTGTTCCTAACAAAGAAGCAACAGAGCTTCAACCGCCTCTTCATTTAGACTATAAATGATGGTTGTCACTCTTTTGGTAAAACATCTACTCAGACAGAGGCAATTGCTTGTGATAACTTCAGCCTTTTTCTATCTTCTACTGGGAAAAGCATCCAGCTGGGGTGATGCTGGGAGGCTAATTCAGGTACTTGTTTGAAGTTTAAGCACCTCGAAATAAAATGAGCTGACAAACATCACCATGTTTAGAAAATTCACTGCCATTTAGTTCTTGGCTACCTGGGGAAATACAGCTCCATATCCATTCCTACTGGTGTAAGTTAACATGTCTTTTCATTTTAAACTGTTTTCATTAGATTAAATAGAGTGTGTCAGGCCTTAAAGTTTCTGGATAATAAGACGTGGCAGTCTGTCATTTAGGACAGAAATAACTACTGCTTCACTGTCGGAGTTCATTACTGTCAGCTAGAGTAGATCCTGGCTTGGGTTACCAGACAGACATGGCTGATGACATGCTGTGTCCTCTTTGTGTTTGTTGTGTGCACGTTATAGATATGCTTAAGATAAGCACTGTATGCTTCACCCTTCAGGACTAGTGCCCAGGGTGAAAAGACAGGAAAACTGGTATGAAGTTTGTGACTGAGGGCTGAATTGTTCATAGCTGCCTCTTTAAATTCAGACTAAATCCTTTTTTTAACCTGTTGAGTTAGTGAGATGACCAAAGTACTTGCTTTTCCAGGTGCTTAATACATTTGAAGAGTTGGGATAGAAACTCTAGATGAGCTTGATTTGTTTGTCAGATATGCTTCTTAATTTCACTGGATTTTGATATACCTGGTGAGTTAAGATCAGAGAGATGACCTTAGCTGATCTACGTCACTCTTTTTCCAGATGTTTTCTTGTAAATACACTTTGAGTGAAATCAAAACCACCCAATCCACAATTCATGAATACCCTATCCAAGTCTAATATGCTTTGACATCCAGGCCAAGAGCAGCAGCTCACAAATATGTCAACACTACGCTATAAGGAACAAAACACACTTGTTGAGATCAGATGAGAAATTTTCTCATTAGTATATTTCATTGAAAGATGACTACTAACAGCCTTGTGCTCTGCATGAGCTGTCAGAAATTCCCATAGCTCTGGGAACTTCAGAAATAACAACAATAATAGTAATGCTAATATAATAATAATGTAACATTAGCAAGTTTCACTTATTTATTCAGGAGATCAGCAGAGCAGCTTCCACGCAATCTGTTCACATCACTGAAAACTAAACTTGGATGGGAAACATGAAGAGGGTATTAAGCCTGGCAAGCAGAGAAGGAAAAAAAGTCAGGAGCCAGCCAAACACAACATTAACTCCTATGGACAAGAACAAATCACTTCAGGTGGGAACAAAAGAGGCTGCCCACAACAGATCTTGTCTAAAATCCACAACGGGCTCTATCAACCTACATTTCAGAGACTGTCAGATGTCCTGGATGCTCAGATTTTGGACTGCAGAGTCAGAGAGGTCAGTAACTGCAGAAATAGCCCTCTGAGTGACTGGGTGCCTCACTCATAGCTAAAGTCCTGCTGTGGTTCCAGTCAGGTGGTGCCTACAGTTTCCCATCAAAGACCAGGTCTCCAATTCTTACTCCTAACATTGCAACATGCACCAGGGTGCCTGAATCCAGTGCAGGGCATGAAAACTACTGCTGATTTCTCTCCAGGAGGGGTCCAGAGAAGACCCCACTAACCACCTTTTCATAATGAACTTGGGACTTAGTAGTGCACAGACCAACCCAGCAAGCTGAAACACTTCTTTCTCTGTGCAGTGGGGCTTTCAGGACCCTGCCGAAATCACCAGATTATAGACAGTTTCGCAGGACAACTNAAAGGAGAAAAGTTAATAAACTTGACTCTGTCCTCTTTGAGGGGAGGTTTGGCCTGACATTCTTCTTCCAATAGTTATTTTTGTGTTTCTTAGTCACCGTATTTTTTATACAATGCTGACTGCATGTAAAACGTGAGCTAAGATGCTGGCAGCAAGTAGATCTCAAGTGCTCTCTCTTTGGCAGGATTGCTTCTGCCTTCCTATTGAGCCTTTGAGCCTGCTGAGATCACAAGTGAATATGTTAACCTTTATCAGTATTTGCTTATTTGTCTCTCAGCAAACCAAGATGAGGGGAAATCGTGACCTCGCTTAGAAAACACATGATAAAGTGAGTGTTATATATAGCTTAGACAGGCAAAAGGTTTTTTTTGCCAAGCAAACTTTGGCCATGGGTACCATCTCTCTTAGGCATGCTACCTATATGGCAGAATAAGATGATGAATAGATGTAATATCCACCCCTTTGGTAAAAGCTCTAAAAAAAACATCTCATTTTGGTGTACCTCACATGGTACACATAAAATAATTTTGCTTTTGATTCCCAGTTGGATTTTGCTGTATTTCACACATCATTTATGTCTCGATGAATTTACAAAGCTTTGATAACAGCTTTGCAACATGGTATGCACCTATAAAAGTCTTCTTAAAATTTCCCGATCACTGAAGCTATCACTTTCTAGCTAACCCTTCTTGCTTTGTCCAAAGCAGTTTCTACTTCTGTTACACCTATCTAGGAGATGCAGATGCCAGATTATTTCCTAGCTACACATGCCCAGTTAACACAATCTTTGCAGTCTCTATACTGTTTTCCTTCTGATTTCTTTCAAGTGTTTCTTATTTTCTAGCTCGAAGCAGTTTTTGTCTGACATCCTTTGAGGATGTCATTGAATGTGAGCCTTTGGAAGGACTTGGCTCTTCCCACTGACTCCACAGAAAAGCTTTTGATTCTTTTAAATTATTCTCTGACTTCAGCCAACGAATCTTTAAGCAAACTGCCCAAACTGAAACTGCATAATCTTCCAAGAGTCTTCTAGTCCTTAATGGATATGAGGCAGTGATCATTTACTTGTGTAATTTTAAGGGCTGTTAAAATGCTAACGTGTTTATAAAGTTCACACGTGACTTTTCACAAAGCGCTTACAGATAGGTAAAAATAGATCCAGAGGGCTCTGTTATATACTGCGCCTATTTTGCATAGAATATGTATTTATTACGTTGAACGACCTAGGTCATGGAAAGCAGTCGATGTAATGCAGAGAGCACTATTAATTCAAACTGTATTTACCACCCTGAATAAAAGTTGCACAATTTTGACTGGTTACTTCAGATGCTTAGAGAAGGAGGAAGAATCTGGAGGGTCTACTACTAGAGTGAAACACTCTGACAAGACATTTGCTTTCAGCATCTAAGTTAGTGTATTTTTTCATGGTTTATTCTTGGCTGAAGCAAGTAAGCAGAAGCCGTTTAGTCCTGGGTAGTGCACACATATCTCTGCAGTTGTGGTGTCATTTTTTGCTTTGTAACTATGCAGAAGTTTTGGTTAATTGGGAAGCTATGAGAAAAAACAGCTGTCTGGCACACGTAATGGCTTATCTTGAAGTGGGTGAATCAAAGTAAAACTTGCAGTGTTTGACATACAGCTGTATTAAGCCTGCTGTTATCCAGAGGTCATAAAGATATTTATAGATTAACTGGTGTTAAAGAAAATATTAACTATTTGCAATCTGGAATACACTCAGGAGGAAGAAAACTACACCTCTGTAGCTTATTTCTAAGACATTATTTTATCCTTTGTTTAACAGAAAGACATAACGTTTACTTTTCTTCTTTTGTTATTTTCAATAGGAAGACAAAGTGTGCACTTACTCACTAGGCTAGAGCTCATGTAAGGGTGAAGTCTCCACACACTGGCTCTTCACATGCAGCATTTAAAGCTACTATATAGTCTATTAACTGTCCTTCATAATGATCCAAAACATGTATGAGTTTTGTTTCCATCAGTTTTTGGGAAGTCTATAGCAACTGGAATGCCATTATACAGGAATTCTGGAGGGATGGTGATTTGTAAATAATTTTGTAATAAATAAAATATTAATAGAATTTTATTATGTCTTTTAGGCCTTAATTAGCACAGTAAGAATTTGCAGAGCTGCTTTGAGACAGGAGCTAGATGGTTAATCCTTTAACTAGTTGTGAAGTCAAAAGAGCCTCTGTTTGCACTAGCTGTATTGTACACATCTTATATTTGATATGCCAGTAGCACAGTCATAGGGAGAGAGGATCAAACACACTAAATTGAAAGGAGTATATTTAAAAGATATTTGTATAGCAGCCCCCCTTAGTCTCTGGTGACCTGTGAAAAAAGAGTGGTTCTGGAGGTATGGATGGTCCCTGAAGACAAGCAGCAGTTAACCAGGAGGTGTTCAGCTCCTGGATATCCTTAGAATAGACACCAGAACGTCACAGTCATTCTGAAGAGTGCTGTATGCCAACAGGACAACTCTGCAGGAGCGAGTGGGGTTTAGCAGGGGTTTTGTGGTTGTTTGGTTTGGGAGGTGTGCGGGGGACGTTGTGGTTTTTTTGTTTGTTAGTGGGGTTTTGGGGTTGGTTCGTTGGGTTTTGTGTTTTTTTTTTTTTTGAAGGGGAGTGAGATTTGTTTGTGGGGGGTTTGTTGTTGTTTTTTGTTAGTGGACATGCACAGAACATTTAGATAGTAAAAGAGATTAAGGTATGGAGAAGCACTGTGAATTCCATCTGTCTTGCCACAGTTTTGAAGTGCAAAGGCAGCTACACCAGTTTGCCCGCGATACAGAGGCATCCTCCTCTAGCAGCTGCTGCATTTCTGCAGTTCAGTGGCATCCACGTGATGGCAGAAGTGAACAGACAGCTGCAGACACAACCTGAGCGTGGGACTTAAGCAGCAAGTTAACTTCTGATTATTTCTGTAAAGTACTTTCTACATTGCTCTATTAAAATACATAAAGTATTTAAATGGAAGTATTTAAATGGAAGTATTTAAATATGTAGCATAAATGCATATGTGCATTGTGCATGTGCATACATATATAGTCTCTATTTATAAATACATGTTTCTGATAAGCATGAAGAAAACAAACGTGGGGTTAGTTTCTCATTTGCCTCACTGTTCTTAGGAATCAGATAACAGATAGGAAAGTAGCTGACTTAAATCTCTTTTCATTAGCAGAAGTCGATGATAACTTGTTTTATCTTTACTGTTATATAGGTAAAAATCTGTGATTATAAAGGGAGAAAGGGCATATAATTTTCAGGACTTCCATAGTCAGTGAAACTCCACTTCTCTGAACTTTGAGGATGCTGTGCTCTTGTAACTGGGAGAAGCACCAAGTTGCAATCACATTAAGCAAGAGAAAAAAGTGAACTTTGTTGTTACCAATCTACATAGTTGCACTAAAGGCACTGCACATACCAACGTTGACATCTCCCAGTGTCACAGTTTTTGTTTAAGAGTGTGACAGACTGAGATTATCTTACTTTACTCTTTTTTCTAAGGAAAAAAGGCACTGAAATACTAATGCTCTGCCTGGATTGGAGATGAAAACACGGGAAGGTTGTATTTTAAAATGTGCAGGGAAAGATGTGGCATACATGAATCCTTAACACTTAATACAGATACAGGATACATGAGAATTCCCCCCAAAACCTTGCCCCCAACCAAATCAGAACCACCAGAACCCCAGTGTTCATTTGCTCCCCTCCTCCGTTGCTCCCCAATGAGGCCCCAAGCAGGATTGGAAGGCCCTGGCCTACAGAGTACTGCTACATAGTAGTTCAAATGATCTCAGACAGTTCTATAGGCAGTTTTGTAAACATAATTTGTCCTGATTGTGTGTCTGGGAAGTGTGGACTACATTTACAGGCACTACATCAGTTAACAGTAGTTACTAGGGGGATAAAAAGACAAAGAATCGGGAGCAAAATTAGCACATGAATTTTATGTGGAAAGTTAACAAACTCTGAATTGAGCACAAGGTTATGAATCAGTTCCCCAGAAACCCTAGCCCCAGCTCTGCCATCTGATTCATGGTACAACCCCTGACAAAGATCCTGAAGAACTCATGGTCATACTCTTGCTGGCGGAGTCCAGCAGTGATTGGAAAGCCAAATGTTCAGAGCGTTGGTTCTGGTACATCTGGATATGTGCTCAACCCTAACACAGAAGGCTTAGGTACCTGATCTGTTCCCAACAGTGTACATTATTATATCACTCTGCATCTTTGAAACTTAATCAAATTCAGTTTTCCATGTAATCAATCTGGGAATCGAAAGGGGGAAATAAGAAACTAAGACCCTGAGAACACCTGGATCTTCTACTGTTATTCTCCCTTTCCCTCTGCCGGCAGGGGGATCGGGAGGCTCTTTAGAGATGTGGACCTGCTGGCAAGTCTGTTCCAAACCCAGCAAAGTGCCTGTGCTGGTGCATAAGTCTGGGTCATGGTTTGGCTTTTACTGATTTTCTTTTTTCCTGATTGGGGATAAATGTTACTTTTGGTTGCAATTAAGATTTATGTTACCTGCCTTGTGAAGGCAGTGACATGGCTCCAAACTCACAATTCGTAAGGGAGACTAGAGGTTGGACTTCTAATTTTTAGAAAGTTTAGCATTTAGTATTTGAAAATTGCTCAAGATGGACTGGCATTGATGAAACACTGAGTTTGCAAAAGTGTCATGAGGATAATAACTGACAAATTAAGATATTCACTGCTAGGCTGTGAAGTCCGGCAAATTTTTTCTGTTATTTTGTGTTACCTTTTGCTTGAATAAGTAGTTGTGCATGATGGATTTTGACAGAATCAGGGGGAATATTCTGAAAGACAAAAATTATTTACATTTCACAGCTGACTGACTAATGGTCTCTCTCCCTGTGCTGAGTTGGACAGTGTGAGTTGTCTCTTGTGCTTCTCATCTCAGTGGGAATCAAAGCAACAACAGTATGGCTTTCCAACTCCAGAAATTCAAGCAGGAAATTCTTTGCAGGGAGGGGACATGGATTTGTGGGAAAGCAAGTTTATTTGTCGTAAGTGGAGTCAGTGCCATGATCTACTTTCTCTTCTGTTCCTCAAACAGGGCTCAAACCCTGCCTTTCCCTTGCTAGAATAGTTTCCCATCTAGTTCAGTCTAGCCTTGATCTAGTACACAGCCCCTAGCCTCTGCTGCTTCTGAGACATCATCTTGACTGATCCGAAAAGGGAGACAGATCTTGTGAATGGATCCGGGAGACAGCCAGGGAGATCTTCTTTACTCTGAGAACAGTACGACTGGAATTATGGATAAAACATCTGTCTGAGAGGATACCTCCAAGTATGAAGTGTAGCTGTGCAGTGCATAGCTGTTCATCTTGGGCTGGTGGTAAGAATAAGCTTTGCAAGGGACACAGTGACCAGAGTGGGTCTGGGGAACTGCCACCCTTCTTTGAAGAGGTAATTTCTGATGCTGGTGGTGTGCTCCTGTGTTTACCAAAATTCGGGTCTCTGTAGTTTGCACAATCTGGCCTTTTCTCAGCCTCGACTCTGCCCTTGGATGACTCCCACTATATCTGCCCTCCAGCTACCTTTTCTATGCTATTTATACCACCAGCTGGGGAACATTAATGTACCTGTCTGTTGTGTTTTTGTTTTAAAGAGCAACTTTGGTTTTTATTTACATTCACATTAGTTCAGTAAGTCATCTGGAATAATCTGGACTTTTCTAATCAGTCTCCCTTCACAATGGATTTTCACACTGTCTACTGCAGTTTTGTTTTCCTTTTTCTTTCTCCTGCCATCACTGATTCACTGTCCTCCAGCTTTCCATACAGCTGTCTCCTTTGTTTGGAAAAACATAGTCCAGAGTATACTCTTTCTTCCTTCAAAGGGTCATTTGTTACTAGGAAATAAGCATACAGATCCATTGGAAAGTAGTCCCCAAAGTCTCAGTATGCTCGTTTGAATTCTTTTGACCTACTGTGAACAGGATGTCTTTCTTGTAGATGTTTTGTGGAATCTTGTTTCAACACCTCTGTATCTTTGCATTTCTCTTATTCCCAATTCGTTTCCAACTAGCCGTTCTGCTTTGTGGCGTGTTTCTGCACCTCTTGTGCTTTCAGCTGGCTTTTCAGATGTAGCCTTTCAATTATATCAGGTTTTATCTTCTGATTATTCCAACTTCTCAGATCTAAGCTCCTGTAATCTAGGTCCAGACTGTGAATGCTGTGTGTGTGCAGGTGGGGACGTACTCAGAGGAGTAGATGAAGCAGAACATGCAGTTCAGTTATTAATTTTCATTCTTTTCGCCTTAGCAATAAAAGAGAAAGAATAATATTGCACATGTAGTAAGTACATAAGTAATTGTCACAAGTGTTGTGGTGCCCTTATAAAAGAATATTGGTTCCACCGTGACACAAGGCAATACCATAGACCCTGTATGAAGTTCTTGTTTTGCAGAGCCTGTGAACAGCATGTGACACTTCACGGACAGAGGCATCCCACAAACACTGAGATGTTTGACCAGGAGATTGACTTGCACCATGCACAGACAGTGTCCTGTTTGTACAGAAATAAAAGTCAGTGCTGCATTTGCCTGTATTGAGAAAGTTACAAGAGAATATTTAGCCGTTGTGACTAGCCTTACCTCTAAAGTCTCAAATCCTTGATATTTAAATAAAATATTTTTCTACATTCAGTATATAACTAATTTATGAAACTCCTAGTTGTGCATCTTGTAGTGAACCAAAGAATCTGCTACCAATAATTGCAGCTATGGAAATGAAGCCCGCTTATGAGGTGCTTGCTCTGATCTCCTCTGGGGACTTCCAAATGCTCTAAAACACTGAAGTAGACTTTATCTCAGATTAAGTCAAAGAAAAGCACTGGGCCTTCTTGTAAAATAAGTCATCGTAGACAATTCTTGATGCAGGTTGGACTATTTTCTCCCAAATAGTTTCTATTTAGTAACTTCACCAGAAACTCTTGTCTTTGTGAATATAAGTGTGTCCTTTGTTCCTCCCTCCTAGCCAGGCCGGAAAAAACATCCTAAGGTCTGTTACATCCATATTTGCCTTTCTGGCTCATCTGTCCTCCTTTAACCACCTCTTCCCCACCACAGGACTCCATTCCTCCTCCAGATTTCAACCCAGCACAGAAATATTTTTCCATCATTGCAACCACCCGTTTGAGGTGCGTATTGACCTCAGCACAAACTTTCCTGCGTGGGGAAGCTATGGTCCAGAAAGGAAGGTGGGAGTGAGGTGTCATTAGCAGAGAAGCACACAGCCTGGCCATGAGGGTGTGAATACAGAGTGTGTTTCTTTGCCTGGCTGGGCTACTATGATATACTGCATGAAATCACTGTCCAGGAGCAGCCTGCAAATCACTAACTGCAATGTTCATGCCTGCCAGGGGAGGTATGTTTTCCAGTTAGCAGTTCCTTCAAAAGGAGGGGAGATGGGGCAGTAGAAGGAAGAAGTTGTATCAGCATCAGCAGTGGTAATCTCTCTTTTCCCCTTGGCTGGGAACTGAATGGGTGCAAGCTTTTGTTAATGGACCCTAACCTGCTTCAGCTTTTATTGTTGCTCCCTCAGTAGTCGTACTGCAAGGCATGTAAAGTACCCATCTGCACCCCTATTTATTCAGTAGAGCAACTCCTCCTTCCACCACAGAGTCTATCTTTTCCCTCTTATCTCAGAAAGGAGATTGAGAAAAAAACAAGAACATAAAATGTGATGAAGATTTCCCAGATTTGGTAGGAAAGATAAATATAAATCCAGACTTTGTTTAATATGTTATTTACCTCTCTATGAATACGATTCTAATTAACTCCTCACTTCCAGAATCCTT
>VWYK01126328.1:0-10531 GCA_013399775.1 Semnornis frantzii | reverse complement strand
CTCTCTAGCTTTTTACCTTCTCTGTGTCNGGTCTCTCTAGCTTTTTACCTTCTCTGTGTCGAGTAACCTAACTCACCACTCTGCTTCTAACCCACCCTGGTCGATCCTCCAAACTCACCTTGTGTGTAAGCCAAACCCTGGGGTAATGTAGAGGGGTGGGGAGAAGGCGGAAGGGTGGTTAGGAGCCCCTCCTGGGGACTCTGATTTCTGGGAGGGATGATGTGTTTCTATATTACCTTTAACTTGTATATTTCTATAAATATTCCTGTATATTGTGCATGTATCTGCTTGCATATTGTGCTAAACTGTAATATAGCTTCATTCCTTAACTTCCAGCTGGTTGAGTCTAGTCTGGGTGCTTTTGCAAAGTAGGGGTGGGGCAGGGAACTCCTAAACCATCACAATGAGCAAGTGCAGGGTTCTGTAGCTGGGCTGGAACAGTCCTCACTATCAATACAGATTGGGGGATGAAGTGATAGAAAGCAGCCCTGCAGAAAACGTCTTGGGGGTGCTGATGGGTGAGAAGCTGGACATGAGCAGACATTGTGTGCTTGCAGTCCAGAAGGCAAATCACATCCTGGGCTGCATCAAAGATGCGTTGCCAACAGATCCAGATAGGCGATTCTACCACTTTACTCTGCTCTGGTGGGACCTCACCTGAAGTGTTGTGTCCAGATCTGGAGCCCTCAATACAGGAAGGACATAGGCCTGATGGAGTGGGTTCAGAAGAGGGCCAAGAAAATGATCAGGGGGGTTGGAGTAACTCTGCTACAAAGACAGGTTGAGGAAGCTGGGGTTGTTCAGCCTGGAGAGAAGAAGGCTCCATGGAGACCCAATAGCAGCCTTCCACTACCTGAAGGGGGCCTACAAGAAGGATGGATAGAGACTGTTTGCAAAGGCCTGTAGTAATAGGACAAGGGGCAAGAGAGAACAATAAATTTATACTAGATGTTGGGAACAAGTTCTTTAACGTGAGGGTAGTGGAACACTGGAACAGGATACTCCGGGAGGTGGTTGAGGTCCCGTCCCTGGAGATATTCAAGGTGAGGTTCAACAGGACTCTGACCAGCCTGATCTAATTGAGGATGTCCCTGTTTATTGCGAGAGGTGTTGGACTAGATGACCTTCAGAGGTCACTTGCAATTCAAACCATTCTATGATTCTATGACTGAAAAAAAATCCCCAAAATATCTGAACTGAAAAGCTCTCTGAATTGCCTGGGCTGGGAACAGAGCCTGATATGTCCTTGAACTGGAAATGCAACCTACCATCTAATGCAAGGATACTTGGGGACATCTATGTTAGGGCATTTGAGGGCTTGTTGCCCTCAAAACCAATACACCAAGGGCAACCATGATAGGTTATCCCTGTTGAGGGCCCTATCCAACAACATGTGAGAAGGAAGCAGGGTTGGACTGGGCCAGTCCAGGGTGCAGTGACTACTTGGCAAGACCATAGTGACAGAAAAGTTGCAAGGTTCTGGTAAGAAGTTATACATATGAAATGGAACCAGGATCAACCAGATGCCTGACCAGAACTAGATATGATGCTGTAACATACCTCTGATGGGGATTAAGCACAACAGACTTGTTTTAAAAGCTACTCCAAATAAAAATAAGTGAGACCCATTGAGATTTCTTATTAAAGTTCTTCAATGTAGCCTCTATTGACATGTCCTCTAGATCTTTCTTTAAAATGACTTTTATCAGATGGTTGCATTTGGGATTAAATTCTATTTCATAGAACTGGGCTACATTCTCCCTCATTCCTGCTGTTCAATCTACATACAATCAGGAATGTAGGAGCAAGGGAGAGTGGGTTCACAAAATTCTAAATCTCACCTGGGTCTTGAGGAATGCAACAATTTGATTCTAATTTCAATATATTTATGAATTTTGTATTAGAATATACTAAGCTTCCATCCAAATTAGATGCAAAAATCTAATTTTCTCTCCAAGCCAGACATAAAATACAGAAAAGAAAGAGGCAATCAAACAAACATGCATATATAACATTTATTATTGCCTAGGATTTGGGCTCCTATTCTTTTACCACAGACAAGCCTAGGCATTTATCTGAGTTGACATGAATTTTCTTATTTTCTTTCTTAGACAAATAATTATATTTTAAATGATGTTATGCCTTACTTTATCTGTATCTCACCAGAAATACATTCATGAAGCAAAAGGGAAAAAACAATGTAGTATATTTTCACATTTATCTTTATGTATTTGCCTGAAAATCATTAAAATGCTATATAATGAGAGATAAAAGGAATTGTTCAGAATTTTAGCTGAACCGTATCTCCCTTTCAGTTTTCTACATATTTGCGAACTCTCTGCTTTTGATTTGGGTTAATGCAATGTGACAAGATTGCCAACAGCCATGCCAAGATAAGCTAGCAGTTTCAAATAATAAAGTATTTTCCAAAACAGATTAAAAAATGCATACAAAGGTTCAGACAGAATGCACCACCTTGTACTGCTTGTAATCAAACTGCAGTAAGCACAAGTGGCCTTATGTTCCCATATGACAGACTGCCATATTCCTCGTAACATCTCTTTGTGCATCTGCATGTAAGGCAGAAATGTTTTATTTCCCTGTCATTAATAAGTAGAAGAATTTAATTTCAAGATTTAATTTCAAGATTTTCTTCCTACCCTTCAAAAAGGGCAGGAGCCAGGGAACTATGGGCCAGTCAGTCTCACCACTGTGCCCAGTAAGATCATGGAGCACATCCTCCTGGAGGCCCTACTGAGACAGGAGAATAGTGAAGAGGTAATTGGGTACAATCAGCATGGCTTCACCAAGGGCAAATTCTACCACCTGGTGGCCTTCTATGAACAGGTCACAAAATTGATAAAAGGGGCAAGCATTTACCTGGACCTGAGCAAAGCTTTTGGCACTGTCCCGCATCACATCCTGGTCTCCAAGCTAGTGAAACATGGGGTCAATGGATGGACCACTAGATGGGTAAAGAACTGGCTTGATGGCCACACCCAAAGAGTGGTTGTCAACGGGCCCATGTCCTGGTGGAGGCAGTGACAAGCAGAGTCCCCCAGGGATCAATCCTGGGACCAGTCTTGTTCAGCATCTTTGTCAGTGACATGGACAAAGAAAGACATTGAGTGCACCTTCAGCAAGTTTGCTGACGACACCAAGCTGTGTAGTGCAGCTGACACTGGAGGGAAGGGATGCCATCCAGAGGGACCTGAACAGGTTGGAGACATGGGAACAAGCCAACCTCGTGAGGATCAACATGACCAACTGCAAAGTCCTACATCTGGGCCGAGGCAATCCCAAGCATGAATAGAGGTTGGGCAGTGACTGGCTGGAGAGCAGCCCTGAGGAGAGGGACTTGGAGGTGCTGGTGGATGAGAAACTCAACATGAGTTAGCAGCATGCACTTGTAGTCAAGAAAGCCAACCAGATCCTGGGTGGCATCAGGCGAAGCATGGCCAGCAGGTCAAGGGAGGTGATTCTCCCCTTCTACTCCACTCTGGTGAGACCCCACCTAGAGTATTGCATCCAGTTCTGGAAACCCTATTACAAGAGGGATGTGGACATGCTGGAGTGTGTCCAGAGAAGGACCACAAGGATGATCAGAGCACCTCTTCTATGAGGACAGACTGAAAGAGCTGGGGTTCTTCAGTCTGGAGAAGAGGAGGTTTCAAGGTGACCTTTTTGTGACCTTCCAATATCTGAAGGGGACTTACGAAAAAAGCTGGGGAGAGACATTTTAGGATATCAGGTAGTGACAGAACTAGGGGGAATGGAGCAAAGATGGAGTTGGGTAGACTGAGACCGGACATGAGGAGGAAGTTCTTCACCATAAGAGTGGTGAGACACCGGAATGGGTTGCCCAGTGAGGTGGTCGATGCCCCATCCCTGGAGGTGTTTAGGGCCAGGTTGGATGAGGTTCTGGTCAGCCTGATCTAGGTAGGGTGTCCCCGCCCATGGCACTAGAACTAGATGATTCTTGTGGTCCCTTCGAAGCCTAACTGATTCTATGATTCTATGATTTTAATCTTCAACATGTTTCATAATTTACAAATTTCATTTTTCTAACCCAACAAGTGGTGTGGATCCTGTCTGTGGATCTGAGCATCCCATATGATGACAGACGGCCTTGACAGCAGCAGCTGCATGGAACAACAATATGTAGTAGTTGAAGACAGTGCTACAGGTGCCCAGCACAAAGGATCTATTTAATTTTCAAGATAATGGGCTCAATGATACTTGTTTTTAAGACAAAGATTATGGTTCACCTAATGCTTTTGCATCATGGTCCTCAAATACAGTAAAGACTGATAAGAATATAAAGCGTTCCTACTATCATATGACACTAAAGTTCTCTATTCAGAGACAGTCCAAGAGTTCTATCTGATCAATACATCACAAGAGTGTTTAATAACCTCTTCCTTTATTTCTAACTAATGGAATTTGTGTTTGAGTAAGTACTTATCCCTGAAACATATGATGCAGTCTTATGTCTTTATGTATTTTATTAAATTTCAATATCAAATTTACATGACTGTGTTGTCCTGCTGGGGCAGAACAGAAGATGACTTGCTTGTAATGCTGATGCCCTGTTTGATTGGTTGGGTTTCAAATTTCTCTCCTGCCAGTGGTCTATTTGCCTCGAGGAGCAATTGAAGGGGATTTTCTCTGGGAGGGCCTGACTTCACTTGCTTCCAGGCTATGGTCCTCCTCCTCCTGGGGCAGTGGGGTTGCAGACTAGCCCCCTGAGGACATCTGGCTCCCTCCCGGGCTTTTACTTTCGATTTTCAGCAGCGCACTCGGGTCCTGCTACTCTCTCTGCCTTGTGATTGCCCCAAGAACAAAATTGGGATTATAATTTCTTCGATTATTACCTCACCACAGCGTCTCGGGCTGATCAGTGAGTAAATTCAGCTATTAAATCAATTGGAGTCTCAGATTCCCCCGAAATCAATTGGAGTCTCAGATTCCCCCGCCAATAGCCCTGTTAGAGGGCAAAGCAGATCCATCTTGTGGCTGACAGCAGCAGTTACTGTTCCCCACCCTCCAATCTGAGTTATGGGTATTTATATTTCTTTGTCCCTTCCCTAAATCGGTCTATAAGATTTGTGTAAATAATTCCCAAATGGGTATTCGAACCTTTGGTAAATCATAAATAGTTCACTGTTTTGGGGGCCTGTGTTTGTTTGGTGTGGGAATTTGCATTAATAAAGTTGGATATTTTCCCATCTCCACATATTAAATTTGAATATTCATAACAGATGTCCATAATACAAAAAGTCCTCCAAGTTCCCTGTTGATGACAGCAATGATAAAAATGCAGTTGATATCTCCATTGATGTTGCTATATTTTGCCTCAAAACTCACTGACATTAAGTAGGAAAATTCTATTCTCTCTTGAATAAAAATCCTTACTGATTAAAACATTTAATAGTGTAAATTATTAAGTTGCAAATTGTCCTGATTTGAATTAGAACAGAACTAACTCTGCTAGAAATGCATTGAGAGACATGTGAGACACTCTCTATTAACCCCTCTCCCTTTCCAAAGGGGAAAAGAAAAGGAATAAGGGAGAGAGGTTTATGCGCTGGAAAACAAAACTACTTAAATGAAAATTATAGCAATGAAATTAAATATACGCAAATATACACAAAATCAATATTGAATTGAACTCCCCTCATGGCAATAAGTCACTGTCAACACTGATGTTACAGCAGCAGCTCCAAATTGGATTCATCAGCAGATAGGAACCAGATTCAGGAGCTGAATTCTGGAATTGGATTCAGGAACTCATAGATCAGAATCAAAGGCAGAGTGGACAGAATCCTCCTCGGATGCCACCCACTGAACTTTTATGGTTTCTCAGTTTTAGACCAAATATAATGTATATGGACTGGAATACCTTACTGGTAGGTTTAGGGTCACCTTTTACTTTCTGCACTCCCAATTTAGTATACAACATTTAGCAGTGACCTTAGTACTAACTAGACACACTGAGTGCTATTGCTGCTAGAATCAGTCACTGCTTGCAAAAAGATGCTGTTAATTTCAGAAAGTGCAGTTACTTGGAAGATATTTAGCTGAGAAGTAAAAATCACTGAATAAAATCAGTTCTTTGCTAACTGAAACCAGGAAAATAGCAAAAAAGACCTAAGCAAACAAAACCAGAAATACTGTAATTAGTCTGATGAGTCCGTGATTCATTTATTTTCTTTGTCAGACTAAACAGTTCAATATCACTACTAATTCTGTTCTTGTACACATTCATTTTAATTTGGAAAAAAAATTGCTTTGTGAAATATAGAGTTATCCCTAAATATTTTTCTCATGGTAAAGGTGTTTCTCCACTCCTCTATAACAGTGTTGTGTTGTTTTTCAGTCATTTAAACGTTCACCAGGCACAATCTAGTGCAATCAATTCAATCACACTCCAACATCAGAATGATGGTAAATGCTTATATATCTTAACATACTGTCACATTGCTCACAGCAGTTCATTTACTTAGCTTAGAAAATGACTCTCCATAGAACATCTTTTATCCAACTAAAATTTACTGGGTTTGGGGATAAAGTTTAAAATAATAATTAAAAAAAAAAAAAAAGTATTTCCAATAGTCGGGGAAAAAAAAATTCAACATATTTATAGAATCAAGAATCATGGAATGGTAGGGTTGGAAGGGACCTCAAGGATCATCTAGTTCCCACCCCCTGCCATAGGCAGGANTTCAATGTCTTTCCTGTACTGGGGGCTCTAGAACTGCACAGAGAACTCCAGATGGGGTCTCAAGAGAGCAGAGTAAAGGCACAGAATCCCCTCCCTTGCCCTGCTGGTCACGCTTCTCTTGATGCAGCCCAGGACTTGGTTGGCTGTCTGGGCTGCATGCACACATTGCAGATTCAATTTTTCTTTTCCAGTCTTTCTTGCCTGCAAAATTTACAAGGAAACAGATTTTTTTTTTTTAATGTGCTCTTTTTCTGACAATCCTTTCTGTGAAATTCTTCATTTCATTATGTTAGACCAACATCCAGAGAAAACAGAATAATAAAAATTTTATAAAATAGTGATAACCTCACAAACCTATAGTATTCATGGACTGATTTCCCAAATCGGTGACTAGGAAGTCTCAGTAAAATAAAAAAGAAACATTAAAAATCACATCTCTGACAAACAGGTCACCACAGTTGTTTTGCATCCTTTTATTTCCTTTGAAATACTCAGCCTTTATGCATGTTTTTAAAAAAAAGTTAAAATCTTGATGACTTATATTCCTACATTCTTCTTATTTACTACCAAATTATTACTTCTGATGTTAAGGGGGAAAAAAATCTTTGTATATGTCTGTTTTTGTCAAGGAACTCACCTTTAGATCTCAGCTTGTGAAAATCTGAGAAACATGACTGATAATTTAAGTATTAAGTAATCAGGTAGCTCCTTTTGTGCTCAAAGATGGAGAACTGGTGTGCTTATTCAGGTAACAAGACTCAGTGGGAAAAAGAAAATGCAAAAGAGAATTTCATGTTGCTTTCCTTACTCCAAATAGTAGAGGGGAAAAGAGAAAAATAGAAAATGCAAAAACATTTCTAAATGCAAGTTCATTATTAATTACCTTACTGTTTCAAAAGCTTCCTATAAAGAGCTTTATTCTATATTTATTGTTGGAATATTAACATTGCATAGATGCAGGTACTTCAGAATATGTGCCTTGAGAAACATTACTAATATAAATTAAACCTTAATTGATTGTTAAGAAACTTCAATCTGAATGTAGGTAGATACCCTAGCCTGAATGTAGCTAAAGACAGACTATAACTGTGAGAACAGGAGGCTTGAGAAAACAAGCATTAATGATTTGTCAGGAAATGACACACTGAGAGCATGCTATGAACATTTTAACTGAAATTTTGAATCAAATGTAACTACCACTTTCAAATTTAATCCTTACTGCAAAATATTGCAAGGGTGGTGATTTAGATGGATTTGTTACTTAAACGTTGTATGAATGTACTTTATCTTGGAAGTAGAAATAATTGACTCATCTGTCAGGAAAATCTATTTAAAACCAGACTGTGACATTTAGCTGCTCTTTGAGCAGTAAGTGGAAACACACTCTGTTGATGTGAGACCATAGCTCAGTTGTACACCTGTAAATTCTACAAAATCAGGGCCATAGTCCATATGTCAGTTGTTTTGAAATTGCTGCATTACTAATCAGAAGTAGCAATTGGGTGGGTCAAAAAACTTTACTACCAAATTCCCAATGTTTCTGTTCAGAAGAAAGCCAGGATATACTTAAAACCCTGCAAGTTTCTAGTTCAATCTTCTCTTTCAGTCCAATTGCTTTCCAAGGGTCACTTGGCATGTTGGACAATCCCAATCAGAAAGGGAAGTAACCATTTACCACTGCATTAACACATTGCAAGACACTCCCACTTCGGCAAGAAGTCAACTGAAATGCAGAAAGTGTTGTTTGACCAAAGGAATGCTAATTGAAATACAAAGCAGAAGGCATACCAATACCATGCCGTATACATCTTTTTAGTTACATCTCAAACTGAATGCATTAGCTTTGGTCCGGATTCTAATCCTTTTTCTAGAACACATCACTATCTCTGGGTGGGAAATATCAACAGGGGTGGAATGCAGTGTTTAGGACATGGGAAAAGATGGAGAGGAATCGGAAACCGTTTTAAGAATTTAGTATATGGTCTTAGATAACTGCTTGGAACTAAATTCTTAGAAAATACTTGGATACCAGAAGATACAGATCTGATGTAGAGTCTGACAAAATAATATTTTCTTCCCATGTAATTTCTTTATTTGATTTTATTATCAAGTAGCCTGCTTCCATTTCCCTTGTATACATTCAGCATCACCTGAAATGTAGAAAAGGACTGAGAGTCCCACCCAAAAAAATGACAGCCAGCAGCAGTTTACACTGTCTGGTTCTAAGGAGTTCCTGCAAGGACAAAATTGGTCTGGTCAATAAGTTTGTTACTGACAGAAGTGATCAGAAGGTTTCAGAGTGATTTTCAGTGTTTAAGTGGTAGTGTCCCTGTATGTCTAAAGCGAATATGATACTAGTAGTGTATGGACTTGTTACTGCTAGTAAGCATGGAAGATCTAGTCAAGTAGCTGAGAAAGAACAGTAACATTCACTTTTGGAGAATAGTTGGAGAGTTGTGCCTGTCTCACACAGAAATGGAGATTTCATTGGTTCAAGAGACCCTGAACTGGTAAGTCAGACAGGCAGTCTTACTTGAAAATGCACAGAGATATGTATATTTCAGCTGTGATACCTCAAGATATCAGCTTGCAATAAGAACATTTATTAGATGAGGTAATAGGTATATTTTTTAAGTTTCAGACATTTGCCCATGTCTCTTAATAAGATTGAAGTAACTAAGGTAGTGGTCTTCAGAATGCCATTAATGAACTTCTTAAGATAGATGTTAAATGTTAGAACATAATTTGGCACTCAACCTCATTTGTCTAGTTGAAAATAGGAAACCTTTCAGTTAAGTATCTTAATCCTTGACCACAGAGTCACAATATTTACCCAGACTTCAAGGACACATTAGCTGGACAACAATCTACCTTCAACTTTCCAATCAGCACAATAATAGGAACTGAATTTTATAGGGATTAGATGGTTGCTGACTTTTTGAAAAAAAAATGAAGTTTGGTTTCTGTTGTGGAGGGACAGAAGCCTACCTAGGGGGGAATGTCTTCTGACATGTTTTGGTCTTTTGTTGTTCTATAATCTCTCTCTGTTTTGAGTTAAGATCCTAATTTTTTTCCTACAAGTTCAAAAAAAGAAAAAATGAAAAACAATAAAATACTCAGATTTGATTTGAATAATATCATTCTTCAGTAAACATGCAAAAACATTCTTGAAAGTTCTGGTCTTTTTAAAATACAATTGTTTGAGAAATTATATATAACCTATAATACTCCCACGGGGAATACAGAACAGCAGGCAACAGAACACTGCTAAGCTTTATTTACTAACTGGGATAAGCGACGAATGGACCATGTTAAGAAAAGTCCTGTAAGTGCCCACACACACACATGCACATGTGAATACACAGACATCTATAATTCCCTGAGACCTCCTATCAGCAGCCACGGTGAAGCTAGTCATGGGGAAGGTAGTTTTCACCATCACCATGTTCCGGACCATTCAAAATCCTCCTTTCTCCCCCCACCATGGGTTTCAATGGGGAGGAGCAGAAGGTGTGAAAACTGCTTTCCCCATGCCAACCCTGAAGGCTTGAAGGGTGAACACCAAAAGGGATGCCATCCAGAGGGACCTGGACAGGCTGGAGAGGTGGGCCCAGGACAACCTCACGAAATTCAACAAGACCAAGTGTAAGGTCCTGCATCTGAGTAGGCACAATCCTAAGCACGAATACAGATTGGATGGCAAGTGGCTGGAGAGCAGCCCTGAGGAAAAGGACTTGAGGGTCTCAGTTGATGAAAGTTCAACATGACCTGGTAGTGTGCGTGCGCAGTCCAGACAGCCAACTGAGT
>VWYK01126317.1:0-16454 GCA_013399775.1 Semnornis frantzii | reverse complement strand
TATTATTAACAAGCTTTTGTATATGACTTCTTTCTGGAGAAATTGAAACTCAGCAAGTTGCTTTAAATGGGCTTGGGTCAGGTAACGTCAGGTCCATTTTAAATAAAGCAGTCTCGACAATGAAGTTTCATAAAAATCTGTCTTTAAACGTGAATAATTTTGGTTTTGAGATGGTACTGTTAGGATATAAACTAATTTCAGTTATTCCATAGTATTATTATAAATTCTGAGCATCTGAAAAAGTTTCAGTACATACTACAACTTAACCATTTTTTTTTTAGACAGGCATAAAACATATGAATAATTAATTGAAAGAATTGGAAACAAATAGTCTTAGAAAGAATATTAACTCTGATGTCTACAATATTGTCTTGAGTCCCCTTGTAAGGAACCGAGAAAATATTCCAACTCCACATGATGGAAAAACTTCATGAAGAGAACTCTCCACAGGACTATTTTCCTTTTGTAGTGTATTTTAAACATATGGGCAGGGCAGACTGTTGATTATTTCTTCTCCTTTTGGCTCAATTCCACATACAACTCAGCAAAAGCAGAACTCTAGAGACTATTGAGTGGACAATAAATGGCTTTGCATTTGCTGAGTGCTGAATAAAAATGATGAAAGGGTGCTGTGACAAGCTCTGGAGGCCCTTGTTTGCCCATAAAAAAACATTCTTCCCCTAGCTGCTTCATCTTGCTCCTTCCATGTTGGTTCAGAGGGGAAACACCCTGAGAAGACACAGTTTAATAATTCTAAACTTGATGTCGAAAAAAGGGTGACAGGAAAGTCCTTGCAACTGGAGGGACTATGTCCATAAATGCTGCTAGATGCAGGATGCAATTAGACACGGCCACAGAAAGATCTAATTGCAAGAGTTTGAGATATTGCAACTCATGGCTGATGCAGCAACATTGGTGTAGGACCTGTGATGCTGCCTCTGTTGCCTCCATCTTCTCCAAAATTCTTCAGTACAGGTCAAGCTGCAACTGCAGTTGCACTGCAGTTGGCAGACCTGAACCAGGAGGCTGCAGAAGGAGTCAGCTGCCTGAATTAGGCTACTCTGTTCCATGTCTGCAGTGGATGGACAGTGTGTACTGGTTTGAGGCTAATTGGAATATTTTAATGGAGAAAATTTTATTATAGTCTGTGAAAAGAAAACAATGGTGATGTCTACTTCACTCATAGGCTTGCTGAGATGGATAAGAATAAGAACTCAAAACATAGATAACACAGCGTCTGGAGCATAGCGTCTCAGGCTGTCTAGCAGCTTCTGGCTTTTCTCCTCTCTGTCAAGTAAACCTCACTAAGCACTTTCCTTCTAACCCCCCTGGCCTCCAAACTCACTTTGCGTGTAAGGCAAACCTTGAGGTAAGGTATAGGGGCAAGGAGAAGGTGAAAGGGTGGTTGGAAGCCCCTCCTGGGGTCTCTGATTTCTAGGAGGGGTGTTGTGTTTCTGTACTATCTTTAACTTGTATATCTCTGTAAATGTTCCTGTATATAGTGTATATATCTGCTTGTATATTGTGCTAAGCTGCAAATAGAGTTTCATTCCTTAACTTTCAGCCATCTGAGTCTAGTTTGGGTGATTTTACAAAGTGTATGTGTTTGGGGAACTCCCAAACCATCACACGGTAGTACCAAATAATAATAATAACCATAGAGGATATAGCGACAATATCAAAGAAAACCCACAGATGAAGTCCTCTGATAGTCCTGGGAATGCCCTTGTCCATGGATCTGTTGCCTCACACAAAGGAGCATAGTTTGTGCTGGTCTTTGCCAGCTTGCCCTCCCTATGGTATCTCCCTGGCAATCATTTCTGCACCCTCTGTTTCTCCCAGCAGGGCACGGCATGTGCTGCAGCAGACTGGTGTTTATCTTTGTGTATGGGGCTCAGCTAAAGCATCTACTCTTAGTTCTGGGTCCTGAAATTCAATGAATGTTTAATTACTACAGTTCCATTAGCAACACTTTTGTTCTATTATAAACATTTTTCACATATAGGAGGGATAAGTTTTCTACCTGATAATGTGTGTAGTCTGAACATGTACCTATAACCCGGGGAAAAAGAATAAAGAGAAATAAAATGTTAGACTGATGATTTTAAGATGACATAAAGAAATTCTTGGATTTTTTGGTACTTTTTGCTGAGAACACATCAAGAAGGAGGGGACAGATACAAATGATGGAGCTATTACTCATTATTAATTATATACTTTGCATCATTGCAACCACTCCAAGATCTAAATGTACCTTGTAATCAATAACAAACTAAGATGCATGATGGCCCTTTGACGTATAACATGGAAGACAGAGGATTATGCACCCCTGACCAGGACAGACTTTATTTTGCTTTCAAAGAAGCATGGGGAAAGTTAACAGCAAGTTTAGCTTAACTGTCCAAATTATATGCATTAGTGAGATGGTGATAGGTCTGAGTCACAGCACTTATCTGCCTCATGAATATCATCCCTTCTCTCTCCTGTGTTCAAGACAGAAAGAAATGGTAGCCATGTCAGTTCAAATCTTCTAGGGAAGTCAGGGCTCAAAAAAACATTCTCTATGTGTTTCCTTACCAGGAAACTAAATGAAACTAGGGACTCTTACTCTGTTTTTGTTTCAGATGCTCTAGTCTGGTTTTTTTTTTTTTCCAAGACTGAGCACTTACTATTGTGCCTGTACCTGCCGCTGCTGCCTGCCCTGTATCCTGGCACACTGATAGCAGGTTTCCAAGGGTCTCCCTGTGCCTAGGGAGGTAGGACCATGTCTGATAGCCATGGGGACCTC
Source organism: Semnornis frantzii (assembly GCA_013399775.1). Classification (NCBI taxonomy): domain Eukaryota; kingdom Metazoa; phylum Chordata; class Aves; order Piciformes; family Ramphastidae; genus Semnornis; species Semnornis frantzii. The sequence continues at coordinate 13,666 of VWYK01126317.1, read as the reverse complement.
AAGCCTCTTCTGACACCTCCCTGAGGCCGTGAAGGCCATGACAAACTGGCACCATGGCTGAAAGGGAACAAGGGGCTAAGCTCCAGGATGATCCCAAGCCTGCAGAAGAAGGAAGGAGCAACCTTTCTGGATCAGTGCCCATAAATGGGGCTCTCTCTTGATGCAGCTTACTGTCTGCTGACGAAACAGCATGAGAAAGTGAAAAAAATAAAGTGCAAAGGCCAGAGTGATGCAGCCACATCAAGGAGTTTCCTGCATCCCACCACGACAGCAGCCTGCTCACCTTGGTGAGGTGACAGACACATTTTCTCATTCATACCTGCAATTGCTCAGTATTTCTGTGTCTAGTCAACTGGAAAGGTTCTACAACAGAAGCTTAGAGGAAGGTTCACATGTTTATCCTGCTTTGCCTCTGGGTCAAACACAACTTCTGAACACAGGAGGGGGTAGATCTTATTCAGTCCCCAGGGATATGATTGGGCTGTTCCCCCATCCCACCAATGGGCAGAAGCAAGCTGGTTTCAGCTTCAGCTTACCCTTCAGGAAAAAATCCCTCACTTTGTCCAAGGATCTTAGAGAGCACACAAGGATTTACCGAATATGTCAATATCCCATCTCCTTCCTTTTCCTTCAGGATTTCAGTGTGAAAAAACAAATGAGTAGATTTTTGGACTGGATTCCCCTTCCTCTTTCTGGCAGGGTTGGCTGCGGCCTCTCTGTGCTCAGCTCAGCACCACACAGCACAGCTGAGGTGCCTGCCAGAATGGGATGCAGATGGGAAAGCACTTGCAGCATCATGCCCTCCAATCATCACAGCCAGAGAGGCTGGTGATTTGCAGTCCAGTTCTTCACAGTGCTTTAGCATCTCACCCTTCATGAGATTTCAAAAGAAAGTAAAAATCCAAAGTTGGAGTCCTGGCAAACAAAGCTGGCAATGCTGAGTAGCTGCTCAGCAGTCTGCAGTGCCATCCCTTCCCCCAGCTGCTCTAAGCTGATGTACCAGTCTCACTTTGATGTAGACCGTGTTCTGATTTCACCTTTATTTTCCCCCAGTTTTTCCTCCTGAGGCAAAAGTCAGCTCCCACGCCCACGTGAGGCTTTGCTTCCCTACTCACTGTGCTCAGAGCTCCCACTGACAGGGTGCAGCATTCAGCCCCAGGACGACTGTCACTATCCCTGCCAAGGAATGAGGAGCAAAGTGACTTCCAGAAATGCAGAGCAAGAGATTTGGATCAGCAACAACAATGTATAAACGAGAGACTGCACACATATTCATTTAGAATACTGATTAGATCCAGAAATAAAGAGATAGAATAGCTGAATGTTTTGGCAAGAAAACGTTTTGTATCATTTATTATTCCTCAGCTAGCTCGAGTTGAAATAGAAAGTGATCAAATGCTGAGTATTATATTGTCATGTACTGATATAATTTTTGTCAGAGCCCTTGGCTTAAGATCTACAAAGATTTGGCAAGTAACTCAGCTGGCTAAATCTGACCTTTTTCTAAAACAAGAGACTGGGTGTATCACTAAAGAGATCGCAGTATGTGTAAGGGAAGCTGTTCCCTTACACTGTTCCTACAGTGCTTTGGCTGCACAGTCCTGACATTTTATTTAATGATATTTCTACACTTGTTAGGCCTGACCAGTGCAAAAGCATCAGTGAAAAAGGAGCATTGAGAAACCTTCACAAAAACTTCTGTAAGTTTACGATGTAGAGACTTCAACAGGAGGCTCTAGTTCAGTGAAGCGGATAGAGGACCTTCCATTCGAGGTACGCCCTACAAACTCTTTAGGAGTGAGGAGCTACTGTAGAGCCAGCATGCCTGATGCAAACCAGTGGGCAAGGGCTCTGCAGGCAGAAAGAAAGGCTGGAAATGGAGAAGAGTGGTAACGGCACATGCACAGAAGTACCTGGAGCCAACTGCAAGGAACGACCACCTCCCTTCTTCCTTCTGGACTCTGAACTCCATGTACTGCCTGCCTGTATAGGTCAGGAAGAAAGAACGAGGTCTGTGGAGGAAGTTATCCATGGGAAGATTTATTTGCTAAAAAAGCGGCGCATACAAAGGTAATGCCTGAAAAGGTCTGGACTTGATGAAAGAATTGCTGCATGGTTGACCTCTCCCTGAGCTTTAGCTTTCCCCTTTATCCTCACACAGCTCCCCACACACACTCCATTGCTTGCTGGGCCTTTATGAGGCTTATCTTTTATCTGCCTTTTCTGGCAGCTTCTGCAGAGCCCACTCAGAGCAAGGCTGACATGTCAGTTATTGCCAACCGGAAGCAAGAGTGGTGGGGGACTTTGCTATTTATACACAGAGTTTCTCATTTTGCAAACAGCTTTCTCTTCTCCCATAAGTGTCACTGGATGAGCACTAGTACCACTGTGACACAGGCCTGTCATTCCATTCCAAACTCTTAGGATGCCCTGGTGAGAAAAAAGGGTGATTACAACTAAACTGAGCCTGGTTTGAAAACCTGTAGTGTAAAACACTGGAGACAAAATTACTCTTAGTTTTATTTTTAACTTCTTTTCTCAAAAAAAGGAAAGATGTTGGTGAACAGTAAAAGCAAATTGTTCACAGGTTAAAAGAAGGTGATGCCACCTGTATAATACACACTAGTCTGTAATTTTTTAGGTGATATTAACTCAAGTAATTTCCATCCTCTGTCGGACTCAGTTTCCAGTTAACTGAAATACAATGCACCCATATCCATCCACATAAATTAGTGGTTTCATGTGTTATGATGTATATGCACTGAAGTGTGCCTGTGAGGGCCAGTATCCCAGCCCACAACTCACTACGCATTCATGTAACTAAAATTTTACTTCAGAAGGTTTTAGATATAATGTCCCAGCTTTGCAAACTTCAAGATGGTAAACTTCCAGTCAAAACTGGGAGGAGAGCAGTGAGGCTTGTCAGAAGTTCATCCTGAACACAGTTGTTACATGGTGAGAGTTAAATGATGCCACTAGTGTTCCATCCTCTTGCCTCTGACTTCTCCAGATCAAAGGGATAACTGTTGGATAGAGCAAACTGACAGAGACACTGAAGTAAGAGGGAAAGATGGCAGGGAAAAGAAGCAGCAGAGTTGTGCATGGTGGCAACGCTCTGCAAAATGAATTCTGCAACCTGTACTGTGGTCATTACAATAGAACATGCATTTAATTTACTGTATTTAGAATAGTTTGATTCAGTTGGTTGTAACAGTATAGTACAGGTCAGAAGAGTGCAGCAAAAAGGAAAACAAATGCTTTTTCTGGCATATTTGACAAATACTGGGATTAGCAGAGAAGGCAGAGTGCCATATCTACCTAAAGTCTTCCAGAAGCACTTGGAAGTTTTTTCACTGATCTTTATATTATGCCAATGCAGTACCAATATTTATCAGTACAGATTATGAATTCCTCTCTCCATGGAAGATTTGCTTTTGACAGTAAATGTTTGGTAAAAGAGTGTAAAATCAATCTTAAGAATAGATCTTTATCAATATATTCTTAAGTATACAGAATAAACTTCATGATACAGTTGCAGAATGGATGTTTAAAACTGCATGTGCAGGCATCTTGCATTATGAAGCTCTGAAGTGAGGATTGAGGCACCTGGGATCCAAAGATCTATCTTCTTTAGATTCCTTTTGCAGGCAGCTGGACAGGCCTGGAACAGGACTTTCAAACTCTGGGATCATATCTATATCCTTCATACTTGTAGAAGGCTTATAGATTAAGAGATGCTATATAGACTCTTCTGTCAAAATAGGAAAGGGTTTATATGGGCTTTGGAATGAGAACATGATAAAATTTTAAGAGAATTGTACAATTTTATGCTAACATCTAGGTAGGAGATCAATATCAAGGTAAAAGATGTTTTTGCAAAAAGAGGAATCGGTACAGATGTACTCAGATCAGAGGCAAGGCTACAATCAAGTTACTAGATGATGCTTATAGTACAAAATCAAATATGGAAAGTTTTTTTTTTTTTGCAGGCACAGTAAGCTTGTTTCTGTTCTTCAGGACTCATAACTGTTGATGCTGGAACAGTCACATTTGATCACCTGACTTATCTGTATTGTCTCCCACATCAGGTTGTTGAGTAGCTTATTGCTCAACATTGCTGCATGGAACTGTATATTTGCTGGAGAACATTCATATACACTTATGAACATCATAAAAAAAACCCCAAAAATCATTTAATCATGTATCATATGTGGAATTCACCAGAGACAGTGGGTAATTCATTGAGTAGGTTTTTCCCTGTTGTAAATCATTACACAGCAGCAGAATGAAATAAATGAGAATGGGTAATTAATTTGGAGGGAGAGCAATCAAAAATTATGGCTTCTCAACTAAAAACAACTGGATTTTGCAGACAAGCTCAGAATTTGTTATGTATTTGTGCCCTTCCAAAATATATTGATGGGAGTACTGACTAGTCACAGTTCATAAATTAAGAATATTTCTGATCTATTTCACAAGGAAAAGGAAGGAGCAAAAAGGGGGTCTGCAGGTTGGACCTGGTGTAATGAAGGTCCCTCCATGTGTTATGTTGTTGCACAGCTCCCCAGAACAGGGTCATAGTTTAATATTGGCCTTGACATAACAGATTATTTTTTTTTTTTAGATAAAGTTGGGTTTGTTGGTTTTGTGGTGTTTTTTGGTTTTTGTTTTTTGGGAGGGGGGTGTTTTGGGGGTTTTTGTTTGGTTGGTTGGTTTGGTTTGTTTTTGGTTTTTTTTTGTTGGTTTGTTGGGGTTTTTTTGTTTTGGGTTTGTTTGGGTTTTGTTTGGTTTGGTTTGGTTTTGGTTTTTTTGTTTGTTTTTTTTTTTTTGTAGTCCTGGGCTACTCCTCTATATCCTTTCAAGAAGTCCTGCCTGGGCTGCCTGCAGTCACCAACCTGCATGTAAGAAATTGCCAGAAGAAATGCTGGGAATGAAGGCTATGGAACAGCCAGTTGGGCTGGGAGGAAGAGGACAAAAAGAAGAAGGAGCAGGGTGAGCAGGTGTGTTGGGTGTGGGAAGGCTGCAGCAGCATCTTGTAGCTGGGACTTGGCCAGGAGGGAAGGATAACTGTGCCCATCTCTGCCCCTAGGATACAGCAGAGCTGCAAGCTCACCGCCTGCTCCACATTCCCACATCAGCTCTGTTTACTTGACAAGTCAAAAGACATCTCTTAAAATCTCCCCAAACTGTCATAGCTCTGCAAACCCTGCAAGGTTGCTGAATGCAAAGCAGGTAATACAGCTATCTCCATCACTGTCAGGGCCAAGACAAGACTAAAGGCTTGTTTTTCTCAAGTTCATCCTGCAGCCACACCAGCCAAAGGGGAGGGGACTGGGTGCTGCTCCTTTTGTTCCTGAGCAAACACTTCCAAGATCCTGTCAGATAGATATCTGTAAACACAATTACACATCCATCAGCAGTAATTTAATTTGAAGAGGGAAGGACAAGTGTGCGTGAGAAGCACCTGTAGCCTGTGTGTATTTTTTTAAAGCTTCAGCAAATACAATTCTCTCTTTTCCATAGGAGCAGGTGAGCATTAAAACGTCTTCCCCTCATATCAGTACTTTCAGCAGCATTAAACACTTTTAATTTTGGGCCTATTAAGTCTAGATTTATGTGAGCATGCCCTCTTTTTTGAGCATGCTTTTTTTTTTTTTAATGAGACTAAGAAAAAAAAAAGGAATTTGGACTTTTTCCAAATTTCGCAGATGTCAAATCAATTTTGTCTCATCAGACAGCTTTATACTGACTCCAGCGTCATTGCATACACACACATACACTCTTGCACCAGTTGTGCAGAGGCAAACCTTCTGTGGCTCTGCTGCCCAAGAGACCTCCGCTTCCTCAGCAGGTGCCATGTCTTGTGGACACCTCTAATGTAGCTCAAATCAGTTGTGCAATACGCATGCTGTAGGTTCAGTTTGTCCCTGACTCTGCAGAGATATCATATATTGATGCAGGATAAGCACTAGAGATATGTAACAGACTTGAATATGCATTTTGCACCCTCTCTACCCCCAGCATTCCCTGTCTGGTCATCTAAGGGCCGTGAGTGAATAAATAGCTTGACTAAATTACAAGCATGACTTACATGCTACACATCTTGTCCAATGCAGACTCAGTTTAGGTGGGAGTAAACACAAGGCAGCTGTGCCATCCCACAGCTTCCACCCAGTTAAGCAGCCCACAGCCCACAGCATGCACAGGGGCACCACAGGGGACTCTGGGCAAATCTGTAGCTCATGTTGACAGCTATTACTGAGCACCCTCAGTTCCTGAGATCTGTGAAGCAGAGATGGTAACTGCTAATGAACAAAGTCCTTACTTCTTTTCCTCCACCCTTTTAGTTGAAAAGCACAGGCAAAAGCAAAACAGGGTTAATTGTATTATGATGGGGTTAGCTAATTGAGCTCTTCAGCAATTTCAGAGGTACGCAGTTGCCCAGCCTTGATGGTTGCATGTATTGTGTACTTACACAATGGTATGAGGTGGCAGAAAGCTACCCAGATAGGAATTTAGCTACAAGTCTCATTCTGTCCATGAGAAACTCATAACTCCAGGATTTTAAATAATGTCATCTAAATCCATTCTTCTTTCCAAGCCTACTTCTGATATCACCCGTGCGCTTTGCAAAAAAGCTTTGCCCCAGAAATCCTTACATATTTGCTGCAGTCACAATCAAAACAAAGCCTAGGTTGCACTGTGCTTGATGCTTAGTAATGACTGGACTAAATTAGGCCTTGGGCTGGTAAGTGCTGGGACCCCTAAGGCTCTATAGGACTGCAGCACATGCCTTGCCCCATAGAATAATTGGCATGAGTGGAGTTTCCAAATCAAACAACTCAACTGACTAATGAAAAAAAATACGAAGCCCATGGATAAAAGAAAAAATGTGCTTTGTATCTTTTATTTTCAATCAACTCAGAAAGTAGCTTATAAAGATATTGTCCCCTAGACCTGTCCCACTAGCTGAAAATTTTCATGCTTATCTTTTAGGAAAAGGACATATTTTATCTCAGAGAGTAATCGATGAGCAAACCCAAGATTCTTATGAAGAAGTGCACAATGCCATTTTAAATATAAGGGTTAATGCAAAGAAAGCTGTCAATTAGGTATACGACAGAAACAAAATTTGTGCAGGCAGAAGATGCCAGGTTCTGGTAGTGTCCTTTGGTCTGGTAGTGCCCTCTGTGGCAAAGCTGTGTTCAAGATCTCGTCCATCCTTTGATCTCATCTTTGAAAATAGCTGCTGTTTGCATCAGTGACTTAAAAATGTGGATCAGAACACTGGGAAGTCCAAACATTAGGGTTGAAGTCAAGATTTCCGCTGGTCTGAAGTCTTAATGCATCACCATTCTCAAGCTCCCTGAGCAACCTGAGAATCTCCGTGGCATTGTTGGTCTTTCACTGTTGACTCACTTTTTGGAAAACCAAAGTAATAGCTGGGTTTCAGAATCACCTTTCCTCTAAGCAGATCTGCCTTTACCCTTCACATAAGGGTATGTAGGGCACACATTGTTCTATAACTGTCATTTCCAAATTAGCTCTTCTAGATGTGCCTCCTTTTTTTGTAAATAGGAGAGTTAGATCTTGAAGCTGAGTAGCTATCTAGACTTTAGAATTTTTTTTTCTAGTTGTTCATGCCTGTGGCATTCCAGTCTGACCATGAGGTTCAGTCAGAGGAAATGAACTCTTCAATGTTCATTCCCCCCACAATGCCTTCAGTGGGTCTGAAGAGAGAAAACTGTAAATGTGGGAGGAACGTGTGGGGAATGAATAAAACTGAACCAAGGAGAGAAGAAGCTAATGTAGAAGATAAAGGAGAACAGGGAAAAGAGCCACACTCACTTTGAGGGCTGTAAGAGACTGGGGTTTTTCATGTGTCTCCAGTCTCTGGTGGATAAATAGGTTTTCATCAGCATGGGCTGGATCTCCCATAAGAAAATTCAGTCTTGGTTCCCCTCCTAATAGGCTACTGCTCTCCCAGCCAGGACAGGAGAGACAATGTCTCAACACACCTTGTGATTCTCCACCTATTCTCAACCATCTGGGTGCTGAGAGACTCGTTCATCAAGTTCAGCAGCTCATATGGCTTCCCTTAAGATACTAGATAATTGCTGCTAGATCGTTGTGTGATAAGTGGGTTAGATAGTGGGTTAGATAGAACTTAATAGTTCTGTTAAGTATTGTTTCATCGCCACCTCCAAACCAGTATACCAGATACTTCCTCGAAAAAAAAGTTTCATCCCAAATCTAATAAACATTTCTATTTTAAATGCTGCTTTCTGTTACAGTATTTAATTAATGGGAAGAATGGTCAGTGTTAGATGTAACATCTCAAGTATAAGTTGTCATGTAGTAGAATCTGTTAATTAGCTATAAAAGGCAGGGGGCAAACACTGTTTTTGCATTTTCAGTCTAGTCAGATACAGTAATGATTTTCCAAGCCTTTAAGCCAATTCCCTGAATATTTTCCCTAATGCATTTATATTTTCATTCAGCAAAAAACATAAACATGCATAATCTCAGTATAACAATCAGCACTGCTTGTATTAACTGTAAGATTGATACCTTGGTGAAAGAAGACCTGAGAGATCTAGGAGCAATTATGTTCAGTAGACTCATCTTGGCAAGACAAGCAGTAGCAAGTTCCTCCTTGTGGTGTGCTGCTTCAAATTGCAAGTGAAATGCCACCTGCAAATGTTGGTGGGCAGCTCTAGGGTCATGTCGTGTGGTCTGGAGGTCTGTTCCTCCTCTGCAGCATCATCCCCATACTACTGAGGACAACAGAAGCTGGCAATCACCATTTCAAAGCCAGTCTTCAGCTACAACACCCAGCACTCCTTTGTAGCTTTTGGAAGGTCAGACCATATCCTGCCTTAGAGGAAACAAGGGGGAGACACAGAGAGGTCATGTAAGCAGCAGTCAGAGGATAAGCACTGGGATCTCCTGGCCGCTTGCCCTGGCCCAGGTCCAGCTGCTCAGAGCCAGCAGCTTCATGTTGCCTCTTGCTCTGCCACCATACAGCATCCTGGGCAGGACTTACCAAGAGCAATCATGAGAGTGCAGCCCTCCCATGCTACAAATAGGTCATGTACAGGGTGGGGTTGTGCTGGGCAACCCAGAAAAGGCTGTGCTGCTGTGTGGTAGACACCTTGCCATACAGGTGATTGAACCTGTGAATACCTGGTCACAAAGATCATTTTGGCAACACACTCTGCCACTATCTGTTGTTTCTCAAGTTGCTGGCAAGGTGACAAATGGATGATTATGGACTGAGATAAAAAACATAGGCCCCCAAGATCATTCTCTTTGATTAGACCATACACTGTCAAAAATATCCTTATAGCACAGCTAGTTCAGAGACTGGAAAGCCATAGTTTCACTTGTGGAAACCTTTGAGACCTGGCTCATCTCTTGAATTTTCCCAGCAGTCTGCAGAGCAAACTGCTGGCTCTGTTAGTTGATACCCTGTGGCACTTTGCTAAGGGAAAAATGCTTTTGTTAATGTGGCTTATTTAATTTTGGGACTTACAAGAGAGGTTTTTTTCGCTACATGCCAGCACTCACCTTTAAAGGACAAAAATGATTCCTTGAGACATTTCGATCTCAGTATATGTCTTCTGGATTATTATCACTTATAATTAGTTCTCTACATGCTGCAACATTCCCTGCTGACAAGCTCTTTTTCACCTGTAAAAGTACTGGAGAGTTATAAGAAGCAGGAGGACTTGCCAAGACATCTGTATAAAGATTGCTAGTGTAGATAAGGAATATGTCATACCAGGGAGGTATGCTGACCCATTCTATCTGTACCAAATCCTTTGCTGGGGTATGGCTATGACAGAAGTATGGTGTTCTGTCTCAGCAGAAGTTGTAACTCTTTATTCTTTTGTATGAGAATATATATTTTGAATCCTAATATACTTTCTACTGCACATTGGTGAAAGAATTAGCTACTGGGGAAAAAGTGCTTTGAATTCTATGCTGTAAGTAATTTTCATTTTTAATAGTTTGCCTAGATTCTCCTTATACACATCTAAACACTGAGTCTGGACTGGTTTGTTGCTTCCTGTGTCCTAAAGCACAGCACATTATGATGAGCATTTTGTACCAACTGAGCTTGCAGCAAATGTATATACCACACTGAATCAACTGGATTTAAGTGTCATGATAAACAAGCTGACATATGAACAGCACCACTTGCCAAATACCCTACTAGCTTGAGGGAAAGCTTGCTATGCTGCAAAAGAGGAGAGCAAAGTCAGAGAATGTTTAAATTCCTCTGCTGCTCCCCACTCATGTAACTGATGAAGACCACACACTTGACCCAGAGGACATCCTGAGGAAAACCATGCTCTTCTCTTTTCCAGTGGTCTTGGTGGTACTTTGGATAATTGTCTCCCCACAGGCACAAAAGCTGTCAGGCCCACTTGCTGATATGCAGATACACACAAGCATGCGATGGGGCCAGTACTATGGCTTTGCTATAGAAAACAGGTTTGCTGAATGTGGAGGTGAACTCCAACTTTTATTTTCAACCCAGAAAGGAATGCATGTCTTATGAAATGTTGAAAGGTGGTGGTGGGACCTCCATCTCCACCATTTCTTCCCATTCTTTCACTGGTTCAGATGACCAGAGTATGTCCTGTCTCACACTTAGCTGCCATGAACTATTTGTTCTGTTGCCTAAGACAGAAGTTAAACTAAACTAACACTGCCTACCTTTTCCTGTTAATTTAAGAACCAGCCCACCTGCTTCTAACACAGAATATGTTTTCCTCTTTCTTTGCTGCTCCCTGAAGGTAGTGGTCATATTCTATCTATGCAAAGGTTCTGCTACTGCAAGATCCAGTGTGAAACTGCTGAGATATCCTTAAACATTTTAAATGGCATATGTCTGAAACTTGCCCTCACTTTAATCAGACTTAAGAAGAAAAGCACACTTTTCAATAGCAGAGTGAATTCTGGAAGATATTTAATGTCAAGGTAGGTCACTCAGATTAATATAAGCTTTAGTTGCCACTCTTTTATTCCTTACCTGCATCCTCTTCCTTGCCTGAGACAGTATAAATAAAAATGTTTTCAATCCCATCATATCAGTTCATTGAGGTGTATAAGGGTTACACTCAGCAGTAGTAATATATGGGTCTGGAGTGCAAAGCTTGAACCAGTTATCCTTCACTGAGTCTGTGACTCAATGTTCATTAATACCAGCTGTGTATCTACTACATCATCTGGCAGTACAAATTTAATCCAGATCAGAAACAAGTCCTCAACTGTATTTTTTTCAGGTTAGTAACTGTACTTTAGAGACCCTCTGCTAGCTTGCACCGTGGTCATGACCTGGCTACTGTGGTGTACATTTGTCCTCTTTTTCTTAGTTGCTTTTGTGTGACTGAGGAACATTGTCCCCTTTGCATTGAGGGGATGTCTGTAGGTTGCATTTTGAGGGACTAGCCTTCTAATTCTAAGGACTGCTTACACATATTTCCAAAGGTGTCCTGCAAAATGTGTTCAGGAGAAGCTTAAAACCATGGCCAGCAAAATATTTCCGAATCACATTAAGTAGCAGGATTAATCCAAATCTAGGTGCATCCTTGCACCTTGCAGAGTTGATTCACTAAGATCCTGTTGTTTAAGTCAAATTTCTTGATCCCTTGCCTGTTGATGAATAGGGCCAACCTAAGCAATATGCAGTGATCTATTATACAGTGCATCTCAACTTTGGTGTGGAAATTGGTCAATCAACAAGATAACTTACGAGACAATTTATGCTACCCAGAAGAGTCTCTGTTCACACTGTGAAAGGGATGAGCACAGACAGACAGTGTGACATGGTTGCTTATATGGGTGTCTCTAAGACTGGAACCTTTGAGAAAAGGCCAATGCCTAGCCTACGCCTCTCCTTGTCTGTCTTTGGTTTGTCAGGACATTGTGGATTACCACAGATTGTAACAGTTGGCCTGGCAAGTTGCTTTTGGCTGCCAAGTATGCTCCTGTTCTATCCTTGTATGCAAGGGCTGTGCTTACATTCCAATTTGTAGTGCAGTCCAACTCCTTTTCCCCAAGAGGAGTAAAACACTTAGTATCAGACACTATTGTCGTTGGCTTTTTGCAGGACCATCTGAATGAGTTAACAAGAGACTATACAAGGTGATAAAATAATAGTGTGGGATGATATGACAGACCGTACTACAGTCAAATACCTATACTTGGGTCCATTTAGGAACTAGTCAGGATGCATGAAAAGTGAATTCTTTCTCTGCAGGCATAGGCAGAGGAGTGGGTGCATGCTGCTCATGCTGTGCATGAACTGAGGTATGTTGGCAGTGGGCAAGATGTATGAGCATAGTTCATACCTGATGAGTGTGCAAACAGAGGAGTAAGTCCCTAGATCCAAATCTGCTTACAGAGCAGTGCAACAATACTCAGAGTCAATGACCTTGGCAAGAGAAGACTATGGGAGGTCCAAAGGCCTACAGACAGCAAGCAGGAAAAGGTTACCAAACACATGAGAACACCTGAATCAGTAGAGTCTCTTTAGACTGATAAATGGAATAATATTCTGTGGCTGTCATGTTTTTGATACATGGCCCAGTGCCTAAAATTTCACTTCTGGACTCATAGAATCATCACCCTGGGCAGTCCCAATACATGCTTTGGAGCCCTTGCATATAAGTAAAATTCTGTTTTACACCAGAGATTAGACACTGCACACCTCCAAAAACTCCAGAACATAAGCAAAATGCAGTAATATAAATGTTAACTGTGAAACAGATAATTAGTCTAAATGCTAAGAGTAGGGAAGACTTAGAAAAGGCTATGAGATTAAAGTTGCTACAGCTGATTAGTAGGAAGAACCAAGCATTTTCTCACCATACTTTCTATTTTGAGTGTCTTTCAGAAATAACTGATCAGGTCACAGAGGAACACATCCAGACAGGCCTTGAAAGTCTCCAGAGAAGGAGACTCCACAGCCTCNGACAACTTCACATAATTCCTCTCACCCCATAAAAAGGAAGAAAAGAGAGATGCTGGTAGGATTTGCAAGTTTGTCCCTGGGCTAACATAGTATAGTTTTGCCATTGTGCTGATTACTCAAGGATAAATCTCCAGTAAGTAAATGGCCCTTGCCAAGAACTGCAAATGTTCCAGCCACTGCAAGAATAAAAGTAAGCAACAAAAGCTCACATCCAGCTCTTTGGGTAACAGCATACCTTGAGTGAGGGAAAGGGCTCTTAAGAATTTATTTTTCTTCTATGGACTTTCTGCAGAGGACTGTTAAATATAAGTGCACCTCCTCTTTCTCATGGAAACCTAGAGACAGAAATCACTGAGACTGTATTCCAAGCTGAGAATGTATTCCAAGAAAATATCAGTCTATACAAGCCCCACTCTTGCACTCTCCCTAGGCACCTGCTACTGACTCTTGTCCAGGGTTGTGCATCAGGCTAGGGCAATCCCTAGTCCGATCCAGTGTGACCACTCCTCCTTGAAGCAAAGATTTCCAGTTAATTTAATTTTGAAGCATTTTTCATTACCTTTATCCTGTTAGGGAGCCTCAGTCTCATTTGTGTCTCTGAAACAATCAAAACACATCGTACCAGCCTTGCATGGTACAAAGAGACTACCTGGTTAGTAAACAACATGTGCAGTTTTCCAG
>VWYK01126295.1:29215-39473 GCA_013399775.1 Semnornis frantzii | reverse complement strand
TCTTGCTGCAGCCCAGCACACGTAAGCTCGGTGTTTACCACCTAAGGGACAACCAACTGCAGTCATTTTAAAAAAAGGAAACGGGAAAAATAGAAAATGCTTTCAAAGGTCATAGCAAGAGTTCCATCTGGGAGAGACCTTTGCTGACACCAAAAGTGCTATACACAGTTGTGGCCAGCCACCACTGAGAAAGCTGATGTGAGCATGGAGTAACTGGGAATGCAATGGTACAGAAAATCCTTTCTAGCCTCATTTTTGTTCCTATCTAGCAGCAGTGTGGTGGCCACTAAAGAACCTCTGTCTCTGAAACTCTTACTCTGCAGTGCCCTGGGGGTTTATAATCCCACTTATGAGGTTACTGGGCCATGGATTTGCCAAGGGCAAGGGAGATCTCCATTCCCAGATTGTCTCTTCAAAAAGTTTCTCAACCTGCCTGGGAAAATCTGCCCTGATGAAAATTCAGGACAGGTCTCCCAGGCAAGTTGAAAAACTTTTTGGAGGCAGGAAAGCAAGCTGGAGAAGGGTCCAAGGACACAGAGAGCTGGTAGACAGGAGGTGAGAGAGGGGAGGATGATAAACCAGATGATGCATAATGAGTACCTTGGAAGGAGCTGGGAAGGAGCTGGTCTCCAGGCAGGCAGCTTGCACGGCTGTGAGCACAGCGCAGAGCAAGGCAGGAGCGGGGAGTGCCGTGACGCTCCAGAGGTGTTACTTTCCTAATTTAATAGGCTTTGGCTTCTCCCTTTGGAGATGCCAGCTATGTAACTGGGGTATTGCTCTGCCCCCTCCCCTTGTCAGTATCTCCTGAAGGTGAGAGAATTCATACTAGCAGCAGGTTTGCTGGCTTTGAGAGGCAGCAGGCTGAGAACAGCCCCAGCCCGCTTCGGAAATACCAGCAAGACGTCACACGAGGCTGCTCCCACGCCTGGCAGGGAGGAAAGGCTTAAAAACATCATTTGTGCAGGAATGAAAAAGCAAAATCTTTGTGCCAGTTGGCTTCAAGACAACGAGGTGCAGGATGATTTTGTTCAGTGGGTTTGCCATCTCTCTGCTAAAGACTGGCTTGTAATTACTGCTTCTTACCACCTCTAGGTGGATTGTGTGTCAAAAGAGTGGGCTCTTCCCTACAGTGTCCTGAAGCAGTAGGTTTTTGGCATGATGGCTCTGTAGAGATGTGAGATGATGGCAATGAGGCTGGGGATGATCCCATGGGATGAGGTGGTGTCTCCTCACCGCTCAGATCCAGGTGCTGCAGACCCCAAAGTACCCCAGGCCAAAGCCATGAAGCCCTGAGCAGTTTTCTGCTGCTATGAGTGAAGCACAGGAAATGTTAAAAGTCCAAGTTACTTTGGAAATAACTTACTCAGGTCAGTGCTTGGACAGTTTCTGATGTTTCCCATTTCCACCCATTTTAGGAGAGAAAGAATCCCAAAGGTTTTCTCTGGCACTTCAAGAATGGGGAGAGATGCCCTTCCAGTTGTAGGGAAGGGGTAAGCCCAGCTCACAAGGCACCTGGAGGTGGAGAAGCTGCAGTGACTCCCTTAGCAATCAGTAACTGCAGGGCGACAAGCAGAGCCAGAAGCATTTAGGCCTTAAAAGTCATAGAAGGTCTATCTTACGATGGGATATTTCTTTCACTGGCTGACTGCTTTGCCCTTCTCCCCTCTGCTGTTTTTCATGTCTTTACCGAAAGTGTGGTCAGGAATTGGAATAGGCTGCCCAGGGAGTTGGTGGAGTCACCATTCCTGTAAGTGTTGAAAAAACAGGTAGATGTGATGCTTCAGGACATGGTTTAGGAAACTGGAGCACTGCCTGATGAGGAGAGGCTGAGGGATATGGAGCTGCTTAGTCTGGAGAAGAGAAGACTGAGAGGAGATTTAATCAATGTTTATAACTATCTGAGGGCTGGGGGTCAGAAAGGGGGAACAGGCTCTGCTCACTTGCTCCCTGGGATAGGACAAGGAGCAATGGATGGAAGCTGCAGACAGGAGTTTCCACCTCAACATGAAGCGGAACTTCTTTACTGTAAGGGTCACAGAGCACTGGCACAGGCTGCCCAGAGAGGTTGTGGAGTCTCCTTCTCTGGAGCCTTTCAAGGCCTGTCTGGATGTGTTTCTCTGTGACTTGAGCTATATTGTCTGGTCCTACTGTGGCAGGGGGCTTGGACTTGATGATCTCTTTGGGTCCCTTCCAGCCCCTGACATCCTATGAACCTGTGATCTGTGATCCTGTAACAACCGTGGTGGTGTCTGGTCAACAGCTGGACTTGATAACCTTAGAAATCTTTTCCAACCAAAACAATTCTCTTTATAAATATACGTTAAGGAAAAATGAATTTCCAAGATCCCAGATCCTACCACGTGCCCATAAACAGCTGTTGTGGTAAGTGCTGCAGAGAGCAGGGAATCTGGCTGGCTGGTGAACATCTCACTGATCTTACTTGCACATGGCAACAAAAGAGGGTGAGGAGGAAGACCTCATCATATCTGACCACTTGCTTAGAACTCAGCTTCAGGTCACATCAGTGCCAAAGTCCCAGGACACATTCTTTCACTCCATTTCGTACTTGCAGCCATGCAGAGCTTTCTCCTTCAAGATAAAAGTGGGCTAAAAGCAGCTGAGAGAGGAACTTGGGAAGAGATGAGGAGCCCGAGCTTCTCCCTCTCCTGCCGTTTAGTGCAGCCCAGCCCTGGTGCTGCAGACACTGCCTTGCGTGGCAAGGGCCAAAGGATTGGATAATTGCTCTCCCAGCAATACACTGACTATGTACATTTAGGTTTCAATTAATTTGCTGGCTCTAAATGAACTGCCTCCTAGTGCTTTCAGCAATCAAGGCTTGTTAATTGAAAACAGCGTTTATCTTATCTCTAGGAGAAGGCCGGACAAAAGTAGGGCAACAAAATCCAGTTTGAAGGTAGCACCAAGTGAAGGGAGGAGGATGAAATGAAGCTGAGGAAGGAAAGCAGCCAAGGGGGTTGGTGGAAAAATTTCAGGCTTCCCCCCTACACACTTTTTTTTTCCTCCCTTTTTAAAAAGAATTTTCCTTTCCTTTTTTTTTTTCCCTTTCCCTTTTTCAACTTTCCCTTTTTACTTTGTTTGGTTGGGTTATTTTCCTCTCAGTGCTTTCAGGATATCCTGATTAGGAAAGGGAGTTCTTTCTACCCGGACTCATATGGTCCCACTTCCAGCTGGGTGCGCACTGTCGGTGGGGTTGTATGTGCTCAGGGAGGCACTGACTGCAAGGGCTGATGGACACAGGGTTTAGTCCCCACTGCTCCCTCCAGTATCTCAGTGCTGGCAGGGGCTGCTGGAGTAAAGGACGAGTAGCTGGCTCCTGGGTAAAACTCAGCACAAGTAGTTGTGTTTAATGCATTTCCTCAGGTGCTGAGTGAAGTCCATTCCATCTTTTTTTCACAGGAGCAGCCCCATTCCTGGAGAAACAGCGGCTGGAATGTCAGAAGTGTTTTTTAAGTGAGACAACCCTAAAAGCCCATCATCTCCTGCTCCATTTCCCACAGGAAGCCCTTTAAAAAGAAGATTTCTGGCCAAGTTGTACTGTTTGAAGAATGATTCCAGTTTCTTACCTTCAAATTATATTGCAAAGCAAGTCCTTAAGACATGAAATCTAGCACAGGTTTGGTCTCATTCTTGGTCTGATTACTTAAACTCCCTCTGCGAGTTTCCCACTGGCTGAACCTAATGTTATCTCCTACACACAGTTGTCATCTCATTAAAGGGAAATCAGAGAAACTGACTTTAATAAATTTTAACACCCTGTGTGAAAAATCCAGCAATTAAAGCTTCCTGCCCCCAGACCTTTGAAAGTGACACGTGGCAAATCCCCTTCAGTCTTTAATAAGCGTGGCTCTTCAAAGCACAGCGGCGTGAGAGGGAAGCAGAGGAGACAAGGGAAGGAAAGACATAGGAGCATCAAAACTTAAAGAGACTGGAAGACAAAGGATTATCCTCCATTTTCCACTCTCATTCCAGAAACTGAGAATGAGCATCATTAAACAGAGACTGATAAACCCAGCTTGCTCTGGGAGGGGAAGGAGGGAAGATGTGAGGTGGTTCCAAGCAAGCGGCACCGAGCGTGCATCATTGCACAGACATGCAGAGAATTGTACTTACCCTCCAAGCACACTTCTGTGGTTACTGTTCTGTGCTGCTGCTGAGATCAAAAGGCAAAAAGTTATGGAGGACAGCAAGCAGGTTGGTATTAAGCAAGGCTGTGGACCAGGTTGGTTGCTTCTCTGTAGAGATAAATTTGTCATCAGGATAAATTCATCCTCTTCACCACCATTACTGACAACCACTCCCAGTACTATTTTTGTGTAGAAAGGGTTTGGGTTTTTCTGATGGCGGGGGGAGAAACAAGTGGGGTTTATCACTGCTGAAGTTTTACCAGTGGGAAGGGGATGTACTAACCAGGTGTTCAGCTTTTCTGTCACCAGATGGGGACCTTTGAAGGTATCTTGGTCCTTTTAGTTCCTCTTGAAACCTTCAGCAGGTTTTCTGAGCTCTCAAGCACCTGGTATTCCTGATTGGTTGTATAACAGAATGATGATCTTTGTCCCCACTCCCTGAATTTCATAAAGTAGAACAAACCACTTGTAAGAAAGGCTCAAGATCTCTCTATTATTTTTATCACTAAGACTCTGATACGTCTCAATCTGGGGCTAAAGTCTTTCTCCTTTATTACCTGACCCTTCTAGGATGGCAAGAGCTGGTAAATGCGGGAGATCTTACAAGAGAAATCACTGATGTTGTGCACAGGCAGGTGAAACACAAACAGTGAGGAACTGATGATGGACTGGAGCTCATTAGCATAAAAATCCTCAGGTGCCTCATAAGATTTCTCTTCTCAGTCTGCTGAAGTGATAACACTACTGGAAGTGGCTTTTCCAGGAAAGTAATAGTCAACCAGGGACTACTGGTTTGATTGGATTGCAGTGAAGCTTTGCATCAGGCCTGAAACACAATCTGTGGAGCCAACAGAAGTTTGCTGGAAGAAAAGACCAAGAGAGAAGATTGTGACGCAGTTCAGCTTTTGCCCAGCATCAGAACCAGATGAGGTGAGCCACAAGCAGCACATGGACAGTGTAGCAGATGGAAGGACAGGACAAACTTGCTCTGGGCAGGCTGAAGAACCCAGAATAATACAGAGCAATTGAAAAAAAAAAATAAAAAAGAGAGAGAGAGCTTAAGGTAGGTCCTGGATAGATAACTGGAATGGCATTGCCTCTTCCCTCCCAGAGGGAAGGAAAGCTGATCAGCCTCCCTGGACAATGCTTGGTAGCCATGTGAAGAGACATTCATTACCTTGCCTCCATAAAGCAGAGAAATGCCATAAGAACCCTTTTGTACTAAGGGCTGTTGATCCTGCCCAGACTGCTCCTTTTCCTGTCCTTGTGTAGTTCTGTGGCCATTTCTTCCATACCTGCCTTTCATGTTACATTTCCCTGCCTGATGGAGACCTGATCTCACTGCTCCTATGTCAAAAGGAGAGGTCTCCTGGCTGATGCCGGGCATGTTGGGCACACAGCCAACTGCTAACTCACCTGGTCTCCCTGTGGTGTTTCCTGCCAGATCTCTAGTTCTCTCCTTGCTACCAAGCATTCTACTTCTGGTTAGGATTCTGGTTTATTTCAAGCATTACTTGTATCTTTCAGTCTTTAGGGAAGACATCTCTGTTATTCAGTTGGTGTTTGTCGATGCCAAGGTCAAAAAGGATGGAATATTTCTACTGACACCAGCCTTGCTCTGTGTGGAGGAGCTTTTGCTTTGCAGAAGCCAAGTGCTGTGTGTGTTTCTCCAGCAGGATCTTTGAGCCCTTACAAAACCAAAGGAGAACACAGCTGCTTAGCAGCCCAGATTCACCCAAAGCTTGTGCAAAGCTCTCAGATGCCATGACCTAAGAAGCAGCTCTGCACTGGGCACAAAGCCCAGGAGAGGGGCCCATGGAGAGCACTGCAATGCACTCTCCATTCTCAGCCTCTTGTGCTCCGTTCATGACCCCCACTCCCAGCTCTTCCCAGCAAGTGGTGATCTGTAGCAGCAGTTCACTCAAGGAAGGCCAAGCCAGGAAGGTCCCTGACTGCTTGATGGTTGTCAGTGGATGGCCTGTTCCTTTGCTATGCCAAAAAAAGACCATTTTAGAGAAAGCCTTTGTTCTGGCTTTGCAGTGCCAGCAGTTGATTGTCAGTCCATGTCAGCTGGCTTGAGCGGCTGCTCAGCCCCAGTCACGGCAAGTCCTGTGCTGACATTGCCTTTGGCTTCACACCCAGGCAAGCAGTCCAAGAACCTTGGGTCTCCTGTCCTCCAGTCCTCTATTGGCACAAGCCTTTCTTTAGCAGGGAAAAATAGTTCACAGGCCTTTTATCACACCGACAGGCCCTCTTCTGACCCCCCAGGACTGGGGTTCTGTGCCTGCGGCAGCGTTTAATTTCTATGAGAGCCACTCTGCTCATCAGCTGCTGGGGGGCAAATGCAGCTGGGAGCCCCAGGCAGGCACACGGACCAGGGACTATGGGAAGTTGAGATGTTTGATGTTTGCCTTATTTATTTATTTATCAGCCCCTGTGTCTGCAAGTCCCTTTCTGCAGAGGAGTGATAAGCTGCTCTCGGTTCCTGCTTGCCCACCCCTGCTGTTTTCTGCCAGGCACCATCTCGTTAGCATGCACCAAAAAGTCCTGCTTACATCCCTGCCAGGCTATCCTCCCTGTTCTGCCTCTAAAACACTGCCAGTGTGCCATGGAAACAGCCAGCCAAGCTGCCATGCTCAGCGGAGTGAGCAGGGGAAAGGGGAGAGGGACAAGAGATGGCTGCAGAGACAGTTGGAGAAGCCCCAAGACGAAGATGCAGCTCCAGAGTTGAATTCTAGCTGCCATTCTGACAGCTGGGCAGACTATGGTGTGGTACACAAAGCACTCCATGTGTAAGTCAACTTGCTTGCAAGGTCAATGCTTTTTGTCTGAGGCTGCAGAACAGGCACTGTGTTTGGACATTCTTCCTTTCCATCACAAGAGGAGCAAATTCCTTGGTGTGGACTCTGCATGGGGGCTTGCACCTCTCCATGTGGGTGCAGATCATTCCCAGGTATGCCCAGCTCCTGCCCTACCGCATTGTCCTGCCTATCATTGCTCACAGAGCCCTTGGTCCCCCAGTGCTGCAGTACATGCTGAAACCTCAGCATTCTGCTGGGGTTTGGGCAGCAGTGGTGGAGTATTTCCATTAGGGCTCTGCCAGGCAATCCTCCTGTATCCCACATGTCTGGTTGCTCCCTGCTGCAATGCCTCAGCCATCCCACTCCCTCTCCCAGCCCATCGTGGTTGAGCAACTGGTAGAGTTCATCATTGGAGAGGATCAACTTTAAAAAGCAGAAAGGTTTGGTAGCACTTCCCGTGGCAGCAGCAGGCTCAGCATGCCATGAGCTGAAGAGCAGGGGAAAGCTGTTTATCCACCAGTACCTAGCAGGCCATGAGGATGCTATCACCAAGGCAACACTTTTGTTTGTCTCACCAGACAGAAGCCAGGCAAGTCATGACAGAGCCTTTCCCATGTGTCAGGCCAACACTGAGGGAGCAGTTGTTAACATGCATGGACTAATGTCCTGCAAAGTGTTGAGCACAGTGATTCAGTGACACCTCTTGGGTCACTGAATTAACAGCAGCTCTCTTGTGTGAGCAGCAGCTCATGGCTGCATGCACAAGCCCTGTGCTGGCAGCAGTTGGGCTCCCATCCCAATCTGGCCACGGATCTGCTGCTCAACCTTGGGCAAATGATCCTGTTTCTGGAATGCCTGGGAGCTGGAAAGTGCTGGAGAGGACACAACTACTCCTCAGAGAGCTATAATTAATATTTGGAAGCTGTTGGCTGCTCTGGCAAGAGCAAGCTGATGCCACATTGTGCCATTCACATCTCTCTCCTTCGGCTTTGTGGAGGGTATTTATTATCTTTTATTAATTATATACTGCAGTGAACCTAAAATAGAGAGGAAGGGGAAGGAATGGCCAGTGCTTTCCCACCAGGGAAAAGTGAATTATTACATCTTGTACTTGTTGAAAGTTAAAAAAATCTTTCATTTTGCAAAGAGTGAGATGCATTACTAATTGCACAATTATTTTGTTCTGTGGCACTCGTAATGCAGGACTTGGAGTGCTTTCAGCAAATTCTGGTGTTGAGGAAATAATGACTTCTTTTTTGTCTTTTTTTTTTTTTTTTCAAGAGTACCAAATTAAGTGCTCCTCATGAGAATTATTTCTTGGATTTCTAGGATATTTGGCCCCTAAGCCTTCAGGAGATAAAAGAGGCAAAGCGTTGCTGCATTAGCAATAAGCTGGAGTCTGTGTGGACCCTGAGAAAAGGCAAGGGATGAGCAGGGAATGCTCCCTGCCTACCTCCCACCACCCCAAGCTGCATCTGAGCCCTTTTGTGGCAGTGAGTGGGTCAGTTGCTTCCCCGTGAAGAATAGTCCCACAAAGGCCAGGTGACACTTTCACATACAAAATTCATCCTGTGCCCTGCAGAGCTGCCAACAAACATCAAGAATGCAGAGCTGGAGCAGCTTCTGCTACCAGAGGACAGAGTGGGGTGATGCAAGTGCTCCACTAGGCCAGTATGAAGATTGAGCAGTGGAAAGAAGACAGCCAATGTGAAGGGAACAGTGGCAGAGCTGGGATAAGGTAGATGAGTTCCCTTCAGATGTGCACAGACTGCAACATGCAAACACTCTCAGAAGGTGGATTTTACAGGTCTTTACATTTGGAGCCCCCAAAGTCCTCCTGGGGTGAGAGGTAGGATAGCCTCATCTCGACAGTGTTGGGCTCTAAAGTATTCCACAGCTGCTCTGTGCCAGTTCACCCTGTGGCCTTCTCCCATGACTTCTTGACCAGCCAAATTCAATTTAATACAACCATAAAACTAATGACACTGAAAAGGGCTCCACGGACTTTTCTTTTTTCTCTCCTGTGTGAACCTCTTTTGCCATCCTCTCACCAGTACCACCACAGACATAAAAATCCAACCACTGGGCCAGACTCCAGCTCTGCCCCTGGCTGAAGTTGTGCCTGGCAGCACACAGAGCAGCATGTACCAGTGAGAGCAATCTTGCTGGGCTCAGCAGGCAAGCACAGATGTTTGGAAAACTAGCCTCTTCAAGACCAGAAGAAAAATAAGTCTCTTTCTGTGAGATTGATCTGCTGGCACCAGCAGAGTAATCAGCTGGACTTCTAGGAGTGCAGCAACAAACAGCAAATTAGAAGGTGTCAGCCTGCTGAGATTTCAGACAAATTAGAAACTGAACAGGAGATGTCTTTAGGCTTTCAGCAGCTGCTGCCCACACTAAGCCAGTTCCTTGCTTTCCCTCAAGCCAGCCCAAGACTCTACTGTGGCGCCTGGTGACTGTATGCTAAGGTGAGGGAGCTGGTGGCTGGATGCTGCTGAAGCAGCCCATGGGGATGCTGCACCTCCTCCCTGCAGCACTGGGCTGGTAGCAGTCACTGAGCACCTTCAAGCCAAGGTGTTCCCTCACTGGTCAAAACTTTGACTTCCTGCCACTTACATACATTCTTAAGGCAAGCTCTTTCTGCTTCTTTTGGAAGGCTTTGAAATGCCACCCAAACCCCAAATGCCAGTATCCTGCGTGCAGCAGAATTGGGCAGGCTCTGCAGGGTACTTTGGCCAGCATGAGCAGTTCTGGTGAATCCCCCTTCTGCTGCAGCCTCTGCTTGGAAAACAACATTTATGCATCCACTGAGCAGTATCCCTGGCCCAGCATCCCTGCTGGCTTATGCAACCTGAAGATAGATCTGGATTTTCCTTAATGCCCCCAAATTCCACTGGCTTGTGATGTCTCTAAATCTCTCCTGACAGTAAGCAGCTCCTTGCTGTGCAACTGGAGCAGTGAGCTTCGTTCAGAAACAACCATTCCCACGGGAGGGCAGTGGGTCAAACCACTTGAGTTGCCTTCACAGGCTCTGAGTGTCTGATGACAGATGTTGCCACCAATGCACAACATTTCAGTAACCTTTGCTCAACTGCACTAAAGAGGATCTGAACACCCCACAGCCTCTTTGCCTTTGCCCCCAAACGCTGACCTGATACATAGTTCAAACTGATCCCAAAGGAAATGATACTCCCAAAGGAAATGATGCTCCCAAAGTTTTCACCCACCAAAACTGATATTGCTCCAAGGGAGATGGATAATTAAATGTTGATCCCAAAAGCCCTCAGGATAAAAAAAAAAAAAAAAAAATCC
>VWYK01126295.1:0-20700 GCA_013399775.1 Semnornis frantzii | reverse complement strand
AGATATAGATATAGATATAGATATAGATATAGATATAGATATAGATGTGGATGTAGATATATAGATACAGATAGATATATAGATAGATATATAGACAGATATAGATATAGGTATAGATATAGAGTTATAGATTAGATATAGATAGATATAGATGTGGATGTGGATGTAGATGTAGATGTAGATATATATGTATCACAGAATCACAGAATGCTAAAGGCTTGAAGGGACCTTGAAAGATCATCTAGTCTAGCCCCTGTGCCAGAGCAGGGTCATCTAGAGTGGGTCACATAGGAACACATCCAGGTGTGTTTTGAATATCAGCCTCTCTGGGTAGCCCGTTCCAGTGCTCTGCCACACTCACAGAGAAAAAGGTTTTCCTTATGTTCACATGGAACCTCCTCTGCTCCAGCTAGCACCCATTGCCCTTTGTCCTACCACTGGATGCATCTGAGCAGAGCCTGGTTCTGTCCTCCCAACACTCATATGTATATATATATATATATATATCCCTATATAGCCTCCCTCTCTCCACGTGTTCCAACAGAACACCAGTGCTTTGCTGAGGTGGTGGTGCCCTATGCCAAAGCAGACCTCACCAAGTGGGCAGTACCCATCACTCCCATTAGCTGCAGTACATACCTCTCCATTACAATTCTAAATACCTGGGCTGAAGCTCATTTAGGTTCATTAAGACTTTGGTAAGCCCCAAGAGACACAGTGGTGGCTCTCTGCATTGTGCTATCCAGGGACATGGTCTTAATAGAACTCTGCCATGGAAGAGGTTAAACAAGGCAGAGCTGGGGGTATTCTTGAGCCTCCCACCCCATACTCACCTTCAAATATGTCGCTGCCATAGAACTGGAGATGATTAATTCCTCCTTCTGCTGCTTCCTGAGGGGCTGAATGGTGACCCCAAATCAGGCTGGGAGGCAGTCCTGTGCAGCTGTCCCAAATCCAGGGCTCTCCAGCTTCAGGCTGGCAACATAGCTGGTGTGAGGGGCCCGAATGGGTTTTCAGATCACAGAATCACAGAATGTCAGGGGCTGGAAGGGACCTTGACAGATCATCTATTCCAACCCCCCTGCCAGAGCATCTGTGCCTTTAGGGAAAGCCCGGCACAGTAAACCTGTTCACTGAAGGTGTCAATGACCCTGGGCACTCTGAGACAACTCCACCTGATACATCTTCCAAGGTTTCCTGCTCCTGCTTGTACCAGAGCTTAGCTTTGTACAGTTCCTGTGTGCTGCACAGCCTGGGGACATTCCAGTGAGACATCTCCAATTATGTCGCTGAATGGGAGGCAAAGGCATTTGTCCACCTGCTGCTTGCTCTCTGCTCAGGGTTGCCCCCAGCACCTGTCTGCAGTCACACTGCTCAGCAGCACCGATTTCAAACCAGGCACAGCCTGGCTGGAGGAAGCCATAGGGCCATTTCTTCAGGAGGACAGGGCACATCTCACTCCAACTGCTCCAGCAGTGGTTTTGAGTCACTTCTTTCATCACTTGTCATTTTCTGTCTTTGAAAACATCCCATGGGGGAGTTTTCTTGACAAGAGATGGCACATCTCTCTTCATTGCTTTCCTTTATTGTTTCTTAAAAGCAGGAGCAATATGATTCCATCTTTCATTGCACCAAGTGGTATTGCTAAAAGATGGAAACAAATTAGGTACTGAGTTTCTCCCTTCCCACATTCCTTAACACTGTGCTCCTCTTCATGTGAGCATGGCCTTGCTAGAGAAGATCTTAGATCCAACAATCTAATGTTGATTTTCCACTATCTCAAGTACCAACTGGTCTAATTAGTTTGGAAATGCACCATTTGCTAAAGAAAGGTGTGGTGCACCCTGCCACCTGCTGTATTAATTACTTGCCTCTTTAGCTAATCGCTTGCCCACACTATTAGGTGAGGGAAGTTGTCACTGATGTCTCAAGTTGAAGGTTCTGAATGGGAAGGGAGGAAATGATGCTGTTGGAGAGGAGGTTGGGGTGAGCTGCAGGTTGCTTTTTGGGATGGTGGGAGCAAGGTTGATGTTAGTTCTGGCTTATACTTCCCTGGGGATATAAAATCCAGGTGCAGGATAAGTCCCAGCATTCACAGAGGGGAGGGTTGGATGTGGTGAGAGAAGGGAGCCGCTTGGAGAGTGGTCTCATGGCTATCAGGGACCTTGTTGGGTGATTCAGGGCAACAATTTGCCTCTTCCCACCCCAGATTCATGCCTGTAAAATCCAGAGAAGGGTACAGGCATCTGCATGAAAAGCTCCAATGAGAAGTGTCATATGAAGGGCAGAGATAGTTGCTAGTTGTTGAGATGCACAGAGGAGGAGTGCAGATGGAGATGGAAAAATGCAGTGAGGAAACAGGGCAGAGGAGAGCAAAGGATGTTGGTGTAGGTGGCAAGGAGCTCTTGTGCTGCAGGGCCAGGCAAATTGTCTCCCGTTGAACCCTGAGTGTCTCCAAGGAGCCCATGCAAGGATAAATCCATCTCCCCATGACTTTGGTTGCTGATTTTGGAGTGAAGGTGCCAGGTGTGTTATCACTGAGCCTAGGGCAGAAAGGCTGGAGGTGCCCATAGCTGCCAGCCCCAGCCGTGCCAGGCAGGACCAGGTCTGGCCGCTCCATGGGCTAGTCATAGAGGGCAAGGTGAAGTAGGAGCCCTCTGAGATGAAGAAGGAGGTGCTCCTGGCTGCCCTAAGTCCTCTATGTCCTTGTAGGACATAGGGTAAAGCCATAGGGCACCCTGGGTCTGAAAGCTGCCCCAAAAAAGACCCTGAAGAGTAGGGCATCTGAGGAGTGGTTTGGGGGAAGCCAGTAATAAGCCCAGCATTCTCCTCACAATCCCACCTGATGGAGAGGATGCTGGGATCCCCACACAGGTAGGCATTTGGGGCAGGGTTGGGAAGGGGGCAGCATGCAATTTGCTGAGTCTTTCCACAGCTGCCTCCAGCCAGATGCCCACTGCTCAGTGAAACAACCTGGCACCCAGTGGGGCTGTGAGATGCTGGGGCTGCCTTCTCATGGGATCATGGATGCTATTCTGTCCCAGCTGCCTGCTGGAACAAGGGGTTGCTTCATCTCCCACCTTTGAACTGGGGCCATGCCTAGCAGGGTGGCCTGAGGAAGGTCATCCCATAGTTGCCCCAGTCCCCTGCTTCAGTCACAAGAGGGCAAACAAGACCTTGCTGGCTGGAGTGGAGAAAATCTGCCAGAACAAGCCCTGCGCACCTAGAAAAGAGGAGGGGTCCTCAAGTGCTGCACTGCACCAGTCCCCCCCGGCTCCACTTAGTGCTGATGGAGAGCTCAGGGCAGCTCGACCCGGGCAAGGCTGCGGGTGAGAAAGGCAGGGCCAAAGCTCCGGATGCTGCATCCCTCCGCCGTGCTGGCCTCTCGCACTCAGCCTCTTCCTGACACCTAGTGGGAGCAGGGCAACACGACAAACGGGTTGGTGCCAGCTCCAGACTCCTGGATGCACAGACACATGCGACAGACACAAGGTCTGAGCTGCCAGAGCCACCAAAGAGGCTGGCATCAGCCACAACACAGCTGGGCTTTCACCAGGGCACGGCTGGTTGTGTGCAGAACTGCTGGGGGTGAAACTCAGCATGCAATTCCCCACGGAGCCAGTCAGGCAGAGACTTAGCACAGAAGCATGGAAGCTTTACAGGTTTATCCACCATGTCAGACCACTTGAGCCCTCTCCCTCTCTTCTTCAACTGTTTCAGGTTCCCAGGCAGAGTGCAAAGCAGATCTGGGCAGAGAAAGTTCCCCTCTTGCCCTTGTTTTTGGAAGGTAGAAGGGAGAGGTGAGGTGGGAACTGCCTTGGCAGGCTGAAGATCCATCCCCTCTCCATTCAGGCCCATGCTCTCATTTCAGACTCTGTGTGTGTCTCCCTGGATTGTCACTCATGCCTAATGCCAGCTGCCAAAAGCAAACCTGCTCACTGCTCACAGCCCTCTGCCCATGGCTGCAAACAGGCAACAGGGACAGATGCTCTCCACAGACCCCCTCCAGGGTCACCCCACACCAGTTACGTATCTCTCCCATCTCTCCTAGTTCATATCCTTCCACTCTCATCTTGTTTCTCATACTTACCTTCTGCAAGCAAACCTACCTTTTTTTCCTCTGTTGCCATCTATCTCTTGCTGTCTGAAGGCCAGGGTGCCACCTCTTCATGTGTCCCCCAAAGCACCCTGGTGATGTCCAAGAACTGAGCAGATAAAAGCTGAACACCAGCAACAAAACAAAACCAACAAAGTCTCTGATTCCAATGATCAGAAAGAAAATTTAATTCAAAGGGCAAAGATACAAATGCAAACCCCAAAGGCACTCCAAGCAACCTGCAGCCATTTGCATAAGTCCCTTCCCAAAGCAACCAGGCAGATGTAGCTCTGGTCTCTGGCTCTCCTCAAGCATGGGCATGGTGCAGATCCAAGTTTCTCTCCTGCATCACCCCATGACACCCCCTTGCAATGGCCCAGGGAGTTCCCATACCTGGAGAAGTGGCAACTCAGGGGGTAGTTGAGTGGCTGGGGGCAGGAGTGGGGGGTCACTGGATGAGTTCACATTGATCCTGTGGCAAAAAAAAAGGCACTTTCCTTCAGTGTGCATCCCACTACTAGCACACACCCAGTTGAGGGTTGCAAGGTGCCTCTCCAACATGTGCCCCTGCCCAGCCAGGTCCAGTATCCTGGGGATATAGCCCCCTGGGGAGTCATGGAGAGCAGAGAGAGCACCAGTGGGAGAGGATGTGGCTCAAAAGCAGAGAAGCAAATCTGGCTTGGAGCTGTCCTCAGCTGTCCTGTGCTGTGGTTCCTGCGGAGCAAGCCCTCAGCTCACCCTGACTGTCTCTCCAGGGAGGCACTTTGCTGGAGGAAGGACTAAGACCTCTTGCTCCTGGAGAGAGTAGTATGAGCAAAGACGGAGTCCCTGGGCAGAGATCCTTCTAAAGCTGTGTCCAGAGCCTCCTGCCCTGGCCTCAGCCCAGCACTAAGCAGCCCCAGCCTGATTTGTTCTCACACACACACATCCAAGAGCCCACTGAGCTCCCAGATGGGCTGTGGAGCCTTTGGGAAAAGCAGGGATAAAATTCTGGAAACAATGTTAACCCAACAACTCACTAAGTGTGTATCACTCCTGAACTTCAACCCAAAGCCACTGAGGTTATGGATGATCCCAAACCTTCAGCATTCCCATGGCAGACAATCTGGGCTGTCCAGGGGGATACTCTTTTCCCTGGGTCTAGAGACAGGCAGCAGACAGGCACTTGCAGACAGGCACTTGCACCCATGACATGGGGCTCACAGCCTCAGTCACCAGACCTGCCACCTCCCTGGGTCTCTGGAGGTTCAGCTCCCTTTTGACATGATTCTGTGCTCTTTTAGGGGGTCCTGAACCCTTCTGGATTCCAAGTGCAAGGATCCAGCCTCAGCTCAGACTCCCATTTTCTCCCGAGAAGGCAGAAAGTTCACAAGAAACACCAAGTATGGGGAAATTGCACTGTTAAGGAGTGGCAATTCTCACAAAGCCGCTTCCAGGCTGAACTCTCTCATGCCATCAGCTCCTTCAAGCTTCCAGGTCCAACATGAACCCAGCCAGGTTTGGGAAGAGCAGCCTTTGGAGGGGGGAAAAGCTCCAAAGCTGCCAAATCCCCCCCTTCCCACAGC
Source organism: Semnornis frantzii (assembly GCA_013399775.1). Classification (NCBI taxonomy): domain Eukaryota; kingdom Metazoa; phylum Chordata; class Aves; order Piciformes; family Ramphastidae; genus Semnornis; species Semnornis frantzii. Next base: position 15,039 of record VWYK01126295.1, on the reverse strand, counting down.
ACTTCATGGCAGGGAAGTCAGCAATTGGGAAGTCACCAGCAGCCTTCAGCATGGTTCTGGTGCAGGGAAGCAGCTGATGTGCTCAGCATAGCAAACACAGCAGAGCACCAGGGAGGTGGGAAGGGAATGCTCAGACCCAGGCACTTCCACAGCTCTGTGGTCATGGAGGTGGTTAGAAGCAGGACCATGGGTACCAGACTGTTTAAATTAACCTTTCTCTTCATTCAAATAGAAATCAAGTCAAACTCAGAAGTGGAGGAAGAGTTGTCAGTTCTCAAGGCTGGGAGAAGCCCATTGGGACCTCTCTGCCTCTCAGACTACCTCTCCCAAGCATGAAAATCTGCTGCTCAGAGCAGGACCACCTACCAAAAACCTTATGGTGCCCTTTGAAGAGGAAGAGGTGATTCTGGCACTCAGTCCTCTGCCCTAAAGACAGTGCTCATTAGCACCAAAGCAGATCAGCAGGTAACTTTGGTTCCCAAGACACAATCCAGTTTTCCATCCCAGTCCCTCCTCTGATGGCACAGTACAACCATGTGACCAAGCAGCTTCCAGAGGCAGCGTGGACAGTGTAGTGCCACTGCTGGCCTGGCACCAGCCCCAGCAAGCCAGGCAGAAGGTGCTCAGCTCATCACTGAGACTGCTTTCAGGGGCTGCTCAAACCATATGCAAAACCAGGAAGCAACACACAGAGACACAAAAGGGGGTGAGGCCTGCCCTGCAGAGAGGGCAGGGGCTGGAGGCGCTCAGACACGCCCCTGAGAGCTGTGCTCGGGCAGGGGGTGCCTGGCAGGGGGATGCTGCAGCAGGGCAGTGAGGATGTGCTGCAGCTGCATGAGGCGGGCACGGAGGGATGTGGTGGAGAAGAGGCTCAGCTGGTAGGACGGGTCAAGGGGCAGGATGGAGATGAGCCACCAGCACCACGTCGGGCCGTCTGCTGAAGCCTGGAGAGGAAACAGGGAGACGCTCTCATGTCAGGAACTGCAGGGTGAATGTGTAGCCTTTGGGCAGCATGGAATCACAGAGTCGTTTTGGTTGGAAAAGACCTTGAGCCCAACTGTCAACCTAACACCACCACAACCATTAAACCATGTCCTGAAGTGCCATGCCCATGTGCTTCTTGAACAACTCCAAGGGTGCTGACTCCATTATCCTCCCTCCTTGGAGGTGTTCAAGGCCAGGTTGGACAAGACCTTGAGTGACCTGTACTAGTGGGAGGTGTCCCTGCCTATGGCAGGGGGTTGGAACTGGATGATCCTTGAGGTCCCTTCCAACCTTACCATTCTATGATTCTATGATTCTATGATCCCCTGGGCCTGACCATTCTCTCCATACAGAAACTTTTCCTACTATCTCATCTAAAGCTTCCTTGGCACAGTTTCAGGCCACCACGGTTTCCCATCACTGACAGGAAAACAGTTCCTCTTGTCAGGACAGCAATGTCAGCTGAAGCATTTCTCTGGATGGCCATTTTGTCTATCCAAGCCCAAATCTGCTGGATAACCTAATTTTATTTCCAAAGCGGCATCCTCCAGGGAGTCTTGAGACACAGCTGTAGCCAGGAAAAGACACAAAGAGATATATTGTGCATTGTCCTGCTTAGGGTGATGCTTTTTGTAAACATGGGCCAAATCCTGCAAGGCCAGCCCCTTCTGGGGCATCTCCCTTAACACCACTCAACAAGGAGAGGTGCTGGATGGGCAGGCACAACTGCTGGGCAGTGCTTCTCTTAACAGGCTTTTTGAAAACCTCAGCCAAACTAAGATGGAAATGCTCAATTCAGCTCAAGAAGGATGAATCATTTTGTAATTTTGAGCACAGCACTGAGGTGACAGCTGGTCAGGACAGCCTCAGCCCAGGACAAGCCAGCAAGAGCATATTGGTCACAATCCAGGCAGGAAATACTTTATTTAAGAGTGAAAACTAAATTAGGGTTTGTTTGGTTTTTGCTTTTTTTTGCTCTCTCCAGAGCAACTTATGAATCAAACTGGATCCTGCTCTCTTAGCTCCTCTCCACTGGCCAGCTATGGCTATCTCAAAAGAATGTGATGAGAAAGGAGACCACAGGCTCACTGAGCTGTGGGGTTCACTTCTTTGTCCATTTGGTTCTCTTCTTTTTTCTTCCCCCAAGCGCTTTCAAAGTCAGACAGTTGTTTCTTGATTCTTGATTTAGGAAAGGACTCTGAGAAAGCTTCTAAAAATCAGTGCTCAGTTTCCAAGGACAGTTTAAAGCCATCAAACACTGAGCAGTGTTAACAAACAAGCTCAACCGACTCTCCAAGTGAGAGATGTTGTAACTGCTAACAGGAGTGAAAGCCAGAGCTTGTTTGGCTCACCTTGAAGGGGAAGCAAGGTGGCTGCACAGGAATGGCACTGCCTCACAGGTTCTCTTGGTATTCTCTCTGTTTAGAGCCTTCTCCTCTCCTATGAAGACACACTGAGGGAGTTGGGGCTGTTCAGTCTGGAGAGGAGAAGGTTCCAAGGCGACCTTATTGTGGTCTTTCAGTATCTTAAGGAGGCCTACAAGAAAGCTGGGGAGGGAGTTTTTAGGATGTCAGGTAGTGATAGGACTGGGGGGAATGGAACAAAGCTAGAAATGGGCAGATTCAGAGTGGATGTTAGAAATACGTTCTTCACCATGAGGGTGGTGAGACCCTGGAATGGGTTGCCCAGGGAGGTGGTGGAAGCCTCATCCCTGGAGGTGTTTAGGCCAGGCTGGATGAGGCTCTGGCCAGCCTGAGCTAGTGTGAGGTGTCCCTGCCCATGACAGTGGGTTTGGAACTAGATGATCCTTGTGGTCCCTTCCAACCCTGACTGGTTCTACAATTCTATGATCTCTTCCCTCGGGGCATTACCTGGATGTCCTCTTCCTTCTCTGGCAGTGGTCCATGCTGCATCAACATGTGCCTGGAGGGAAGGTCTCCGTGCTCACAGAAGCGCTGAGCCAAGCGGTAGGTGCTTTCGTGCAGGCACTGCAGCTCCTGCAGCTCCTCCCCAGCCACCTGCATGGAGGCAAGAGGGATATACAAGGTGAGGTTCTGTTCCAAAAGCAGCAGAGGCTTTTGCCCCAGCCTTGGCCTCACCTTCTTGTCCTCCAGGTACTCGATGTCAGCAGTGTTGTAGCCATCCCTGTGCCCACGGCTCAGCACCCGGAACCGCTGCCTGCCAATGGTGTCCACCAAGGACCTGCCGTCCGACAGCAGCTCGATCTGACGGATCTCCAGCATGCAGCCATAGTCAGCAAAACTGGAGGGAGCCCAGGAGAGAAAAGAGGGGCTGAGCTGGGGTATTGGTGGTGAGACAGCTGCTTCTCCTGAAGGCACCTCCTCCAAAGCAGAAAAAGGCCCAGGAACAAGCTGGCCGAGGGAAGTTCAGAGATTCGCTCCCCTCATTGAGTCACCACTCACTGCGAAGAGGGGAGGAAACAGTGGGCACACTGCCTGCACTCCCTTGAATTTGCCATGCACCAAAATGACTTGGGTCCTCATACTGCCCTGGTGGTCCTGAAGATATCATCCCTTGCAGAGACATCCCCTCAAAGGCCAGAAAATGCTGTTTATCTCATTTCCCTTGAACAGGACTGCTGCACAAGGAGGATACATCATGTAAACAAAGGTATTTAACCTGGGTTAGGAGCCTGGAGACTAGGCTCACCCAAGATCTGGAGGTGCCACCAGGAACATAAGCATGGCCATGCTGCACCAAACAAAAGCCCATTTAAGCCAACACCCTCTCACAGCTTGTTAAGGACAAGGTATGAGAAATATGGCAATTTTAAAATGCTCAGTAAAAGGAGCTGGAGACCACAGTCAGAGGACCATGCAGCTCTGAGACATCCTGAGCCAGAAGCTGTTCCCAGCCAGTCATATTTAACAGCCAGCACTGGGCCCATTCCTCGGTTGTCCAGTGGCAATGCTGAGAGGCAGCAAGATCCTGTTCCACTCTGCGCTGTGGGGAACACACCACCTCCCTGCTGACTTTATCTGCAGGGTGCAGTGGGTTAGGAAACTGCACCTGGTTCCTCCTCTTTGAGCTGCTCGGGATTGTAGCCATTTTGGAGAGGGGCAGAGGGGTGCAAACCAGCCCCTTGGCTGCAGCTCACCTTTTCCCGTTCTCATACACACACATGCCGAACCGCCTAGTGCCAGTCTCCTGGCACCGCCGGATCATGAGGCGGTAGCGAGGCTCGAAGACGTGCAGAGGGCAGGCGATGCCTGGGAAGGACATGGTGCACACAAAGATGGGGATGTTCTTGGTCAGGCTGAAGGACAGGAGAGGAGACCACTAAGAAACCTTCTGGAGCCAGTCCCATCCCAAGGGCTCCACACTGGCTTGTGCCATGGCCATGCCTTGAACCAGCTCTGTCTTTTAACCCAACAAGAGATGTTTCAAACCAACACCAAAGCTTCCTCTTGGCTCACCAAGAGTCCAAGGAAAGACACTACCCACAAACCAGCTCCTTGAAGAGATGCTCCCTCATCCCCAGGTGCCCATAGAGCACATCTGCACCTGCCCAGAACCAGCGCTGTTGTGATGTGGCCTTAGGAGAGGAACTCATAGAGCAGCCCCAAGCCACAGCAATGGTACATGGTGTGGACAGTCCCCTCGGAGCCCAGCCCCTGTGCACACACATGGGCACGCTGGATTACGTCCCTGCTTACTTGGAGAGCTCTGCCATCTCAGCCTGGTGCAGCTCTCGGCGTTCAGCCAGCTGTGTGGGGAAGGTGGCCAGCATGATGTCCTGCAGCAGCACAGTGGGGCTGTAGTTTCCAGCCTTCAAGTACTGAAAGAAATTAGAGTGAGAAATAGGTTGAAGAACTAGTGGGGGAGCCCTGAGGCCCTGTGGTGCTCTGAATCACGCTCACTTTCATTGGAGCTGAGGGTAATTTCAGACTAGGGAAAGGCAGAGATAAAACCTAGCAGGGGATGTTGAGCCATCCAGCAGGATGGGATGTCAACTCCAGTGAGACCTCCAGACACTGCTCAGACCCAGGGCCCGTCCAGCACAGTGTCCTGTCTCTGACAGTGATGCAGTCCTTGTATGACAACCTAATTTCCCTGATGGTCTCATCCAAATCCCTTTTCATTAAAGATTAAATCAAATCTACAGGGTAGCAGGTTTTCCATCCATTTCCATTTTTAAAAGTAATTAGCATTCACTTCATTCTTTCCCCTTCCCTCCCTGCCTCTCAGTCCTGTTTACAATCTCACTAAATCACTGTGGCATCTTGTGGAAATTAATCTCTTGGTCTTAATTATCATCTGTCTGGTCATTCCCCTTTGAGTGCAGCTGACACCACTGTGCCAGGGCACAGCTAACATAAGAGCATCATACATTCCCACCCCAGCTCTGGGCATGCCGCCAGCAGCTGGTGCCAGTGCCCGACTCTCCCTTGAGCTTCATCTCACTGAGCCTTTACCTCTTCCTACCCAGCACTTACCTCTCTCAGGCTCTGTTTGCAGAGGGGGCAGTTGGGTCGGTGGTCCAGACAGCGTTCCAGGCACTCCTTGCAGAAGGTGTGCCCACATGGTGTCGTCACAGGCTCGAAGAACATCCTGCCAAAGGGACCAAAGTCAATGGACCACAAAGAATGCCACACTGGAAAGAGCACAGGTAAGCCCAGCATGGAGAGACTTCATAGAGCTTCTGCTTACAGGGCCAGATGCCCTCAAAACTCTCATCCTCCAGGCCTAGCTCAGCACCCTCATTTGGAAACCCCAGCTAGTCCCACAAAGTACTCAGGGACTTGCAAAGGTAGAAGATGGTGCTGCAAGGGTCAAGCAGGTTATGGTGAGTAAAGCCATGGGTGCAGCTTCTGGCTGTCCCCAGCCTTGTACCTGCATCTTCCCTGAATCCTGGTGGGAAGAGCAAGAGATTTTTATTCCCATGGGAACAAGACATTTCCCAGGTACCATCTTACCACTTCAAGGGAAACCTGCTGCCTTTACCAGTCTTCTACACTGAAGACAGTGGCACCATAGAAAACTATCTCATATTGTGTCTTCCAAACCCTGGCAGACCCTGGCTATGCAACTCTCCTTCACTAAGGCTGCACTGGATAAGATTTGCTCCTAACTCCCATTAATTAAATGTAGAGGCTGCTAACTGGCTTATTCATTTAATTAGAAGTCTGACTGTTGGACTTGCACCATCATGTAAGCAGAGAACTGTTGAGCACTGCTCAACCACCCCATGGGGTCTCTGCAGGCCTCGTCAGTATGCAAATGTCACTCCTTGGTCCTGGCAGGGTTGTGGCACCCCAGACACCTGCAGTGGTGTACAGCCCAAGGGCAGCAGCAGTAAAGTGACTCCTCCTCCCCTGCTTCAAGAGCAAGGCTTGGGTTCAGATCAGATCAGTCTTGATCTCTCTTCTGGGTCATTCCCTGCCTGCCAACAGCCACTTGCACAAATTCTCAAGCTCCTGGGGCACAGTAGTAATAAGAGCCTGGTTTCAGCATGCCCTGTGGCAGTACCCAGCCCTTCCCCAGCCCTGACTCAGCAGATGGACATGGACTCTACCTTGCCCCCTTTTCTGTCTCCAAGCAGGCAGAGAGCTCAGAAATGCTCCCTTCTAGGTTTACAATATCTCCATCATGGACTGTATTCGCCTGCAGCAACACCTTCCTGTTCCAGCTTGCAGTTACAAAGGGCAACCATGGCTTTCAGTCTTTGACCCTGCTGAACATCCCCACCTCCACACTGATGTCCCAGCTGACACAGATCTAACAATGCTGCACCCAGAGACAGGGTGATCTGAGCTCTTAGAGCCTGGCAGGGCAAAGCGTGCCCCTGCCTTAGTACGGAATCATAGAATCAGTCAGGGTTGGAAGGGACCACAAGGATCATCCAGTTCCAACCCCCCTGCCATGGCCAGAGACACCCTACCCTAGATCAGGCTGCCCAGAGCCTCATCCAGCCTGGCTTTAAACCCCTCCAGGGATGGGGTCTCAACCACCTTCCTGGGCAACCCATTCCAGGCCCTCACCACTTTCTTGGTGAAGAACTTCCTTCTCACATCCAGTCTGAATCTCTCCACCTCCAACTTTGCTCCATTCCCCCTAGTCCTGTCATTACCTAAAAAAGTCCTTCCCCAGCTTTTTTGTAGGCCCTCTTCATCTCTTATGTCTACTGAAATCCACATCTCAGTAGTACTGCAGAATGAATTTGCTATGGAGATGTGAAGGAAGATCCACAACCAGGAAAGAAAACCCAGCAGGTACTAATTCTTCATCCTAAAAGCTCTCCTGCTGGAGAACTCACCGTATGCAGAGGGAACACTCCAAGTCAGATACACTCAGCAGCTCCTCGAGGCACGGCTGTGTCCACTTTGCTGCTGCTGTTTCCTCTTTGTTATATTGTGCCAAAAGAAAAGGAAAGAGAAGAACCCCCCCCCCATTTCAATACTGAAAATTAATCTTTGATTTCTGACCTTGTTCTGAGGTGTGAACAGTTAACTGCTGCGCAAAGTGCTTTGAAAGTTAAAAACCTGCTGGGAAATGCGATATAAACCTCCCCCCCATTAACTCATCCACAGCCTTCACATCTCTGGGTGTTGTGGAAGTTGAGCCACTGAGAGGTAAAGTGGCCTAAAAAAAATCCAGGTGGAGGTCTCTGGAGACTTGCCACAAGTTAACACCAGTGCTTTATGCAAACCCAGGGACACAGCAGCCACCTGGCTGGGTGCTGATAGCAAGTCAATGCCAATGGAGGTGCCACTTCCCCCAACACATGATGTGCCATGTGCTTTGGAAGGGAATTTCATGGGAATCAAAGAAAGCCTCTCCTCAGCTCCTCATAGGGAATCTGGATTGAGCAAAAACTTTTCTCCAAGTTAGACTCCAAAGTTTGGTCTAAGTTCACCAGTTCAACACAGGAAGATTGGACTCTCCTCACATGAGAAGCAGCCAATGTGTTGGCCAGAGCTGCCTTGTCAGATGTCCCTGGGATGTCTGCTCACTGAGCTGGACCACAGCACAAACACTAAGTTTTCAGTGCTAAAATGGACTTTCAACAAGTACCTTGCACAAGACAAGATTCTGGTATCTTTGATGACACTCACCTACCAACAACTGGCCCTGCCTCTCTGCTGAAGTCTCTGGCTCCTGCCGTCGCTGGGCCTGGGAAAAGGTTGCTGTCACCTGGCCGTGCTCAGACCCTGTGTCCCCTCTGCCATCTGCTGGCTCTCCCTCCTGATCCTAGGCACAGCAAAAATGAAGTCTTTGCCCTTTGAACACATAGTCCTATCTATCCCACCAAGATCAATAGCACTGGGAGGCTCCCTAATGTGTTGCTGTACATGAACATCCTGCATCTGTGGGACAGGAGTGTGGTCTGTAGACGCTGCTGCTCATTTCAGGGCTAATTCATGGGCTTACTCTGTCCAGATGTGTCACCTGGTATTTGGGTGTTATCTGAGACCATTTATTTCCCCCTCTTCAGAACTGCCAAACATCTTTAGGAGCCAAAGAGCAAAAGATGAGCCCTTAATAGCTGCTAATGTGGAGTTTGGATGAAAAGAGTATTAAAATTTACACTTCCTTTTTTTTTTCTGAATGTGATATGACTTGGGTGTTCTGACAATTAGTGAGAGCGAGTCTAAAATCTTACCAGAAGTATTCCAGAATAAAACTTAGAAGTGGAGACATAAAGAGCCTCCTCTGTTCCTCAAATTCCCACAGCATCAGCTCCAATGGTGCCTTTGCTTTCCCATCCTCCACTACCTGCAGCTTCTCATCCCAGTACACAACCATGTGCACATAGCTATGGTCCTACACAGCCTCCCCTTATCACACCTCCCTTCCCTCCACTGGAAAACTCCAATTTGGGATGCCCCAGAGGAACATTAAGTCCCATCCAGCTGTGGACTCTTACCTGAGTTTGTGTGGAAGATGGTGGGAGAGCAGGACTCCCTCCATTGACCTGATGACCACTCAAGTCCCGGTGAGCATCACCCAAGCACACATCAGCCATGTGTGGCTGAGGAGCATCCTCTTGCATGAGGATCTGCAAGAACAAAGTGGAGATCAGGAGCTGCTGGAAGAAAACACAGCCAGGCTCCCTCTTGCCTCAAAGAAGCCTCCTGCTCCATGAACAGCACATCAGGATTACTTGTTTCAGCACTTGCTGAGCTCTCTGTCAAACAAATGCCTTAGTAGCACGGAAGGAAGAAAGCAGCACAAGGCAGCAAACAAAATGGTGCACTTTAAGGGCTGGGAGTCATGTTCTCCATCAGCCACAAAGAGCAGAAAGGGAGCTCAGGGAGGTACAAGTTAATTCCCCACTCCCCTGCCTTTTGTCTCCTGGAAGGCAATTGTCTGCTCACAGTTTGAAGTCTCCATGCTGGGCACACTGCCAGAGGCCCCACTAGCCATAGGCTGGGTGCTGGCCTGAAATCACCTGCAGAAAAGACTGACTCTCCAGTGCCAGCTTTCAGCTGGCTGCTTTCCCTTGGGTAAATACTGATGCTGCCTCGAAGCCCACCTCGTGCCATGTCAGCATCTAAACACTGCAAAACCTGAGACTTGAAGATATGGACTGAGAAAGCAATTTTATTCAGAGCTGAACCTACATTGGAGCAATGGAGAGGCTCTTAGCTCAAAACTCAACATCCCTTGATCCCACTGTTGGGCACAGCAGCACAATCATGACACAACTGAGGTCTTCAGATGACAAGGGCATCTCCCTGTGTGATGCACAGGACCCCACCACACTATAGACCACACACCTTCTCCATCTCTCTCTGAGCAGGGTGGAAATGGGGATCAAGTGCCAGGCAGTGCTCCCACGCCAGCAAAGCTTCATCTTTCTGTCCCATCTCCAGAAGTACCTTCCCTTTCCTGAAGTATCCCTGCAGAGTAGAAACACCTGAAGTGACTATGAGGTAGTAACCAGATGAGCACATTCAGCTCTCATGTGAGCCCCCAGGGAATCCCCCTATAGGTTCCTGCCTGCTCCCATCCCAGGCCAAAGTACCTGGACACATCATTCCCTCTGTGCTCAGACTTGTCTAAGAAAGACATGGAAGTCCCCCCAGAGCCCCCACAGAAAGTCCCCCCACAGCCAGGTACCCATAAAACAGGACTCTCCCAAAATGCAAGCAAATGAACCCTACAGAGACCTCACGATGGAGTCAAAGCTTTCTGCTTTTGAAGCCACAAAACTGTTGCCAATGTGTGCTTCACAAATCAGCAAGTGAGCTCTCAAGGCTGATTTCTCCAAGCTCAGCCTGCAGCCAGCACTTCTCCGAGGTCTCAGTTGTGATCCTGTGCCCTCGCTGTCCACATGCCATCAAGGATGGACATGGTGCTGGACCCCTCCCACAGTGCTTACAGCCTGGATTTGCAGCTTAATGGGTCTGAGCAGGATGAATTTGACAGGAAGAGACTGCTCCTCTGTGGTGGGATTTGGCTCCAAGCACAGGCAGCTGATGGACTCCTCCCTCCACTCACCTCAATCTCTTCAGGCTCAGCCCTGCACATGGCATCCAGGTCCTCAAGCGCCTGTGGGTACTGCCTCAGTGCTGCGAATGCCTCTGCCCAGCACAACCGCAAGGAACTGGAGTCTGGGGCTGGAAAGAAAAATGCTGTGATGGTTTGAGAGTAACCCGCCCCCCACACTTGTAAAATGACCCAGACTAGAACTCAGCCAGCTGGAAGTTAAGAGATGAAGCTCTATTTACAGCTCAGCACAATGTACAAGCAGAGATATACACTATAGATAGGAATATTTACAGAAATATACAAGTTAAAGGTAATACAGAAACACAACTCCCCTCCCAGAAATCAGAGACCCCAGGAGGCGCTCCCAACCACCCTTCCACCTTCTCCCCACCCCTACACCTTACCCCAAGGTTTGCCCTACGCACAAGGAGAATTTTGAGGATCAACCAGGGGGCATTAGAAGAAAAGTGCTTAGTGAGGTTACTCAGCAGAGAGGAGAAGCCAGAAGCTGCTAGACCAAGATGCTGTGCCCCAAAACACTGTCTGCCAGCCCAAGACACTGACTTATCTTTTGTTTTTGAGTACTTTTTCCTAAACATCTCAGCAAGCCTGAGTGAAGTAGACATCACCATTGTTTTCCTTCACAACCTATAGTATAATTTTCTCTATTAAAATATTCCAATTAGCCTCAAACCAGCACAAATGGCATCACACGTCTGATGAGTCCATGGGAGGCAGAGGGACTGGATGAGGCTGGGGAGATGACACTGTGGTGGGACAGCCCCTATGCCACTGCCTCATGTCCACCACGGATAGCTCCTGTGCTCGTCTGGAGCCTCAAAAGTCTCTGCAAGGAATTTATTTCCCCTAAATATCTAAACTCTTCCTTTAGGTTTTCCCCACCTCCTCCAAATGCCCTCAGTGCAGGGTCCCCACCACTACCCTGGGGCTCAGCCATCCTTTTGGGATGTGGCAAAGAGCTCTAATTCCCACAGGAGGCTCTGTGATGTGAGCAGAGCCACAATAACATGCTACTGATGAAGCCTGCAGCTATGGAAACCCAAATTCACGCAACACCAGGGAGCTTCTCAGATCCGCCTGTTTCCCACCACTCTCCCAGGGCAAAGAAAAAAACAACTGTGCAAGGATCTCCCCCCATCATGTGACTCAGGGTTTCCAAGTATGAGAAAAGGCTGAGATTTCCCAAAACAGAGAAAGAGAACTGAGCATCCAGCTCCTCATCAGCAAGATGTCACTGATGGGATCTCAGTGGCAGAGGGAACCACCGGTCCCACATGTGCTGCTGCCCATGACACTCCAAGTGTCACAGTGCTGAGCACCCCAGACACTCCTGTCTGTTTCTAAAGAACCTTCTCTTCCCTCCTGCCTGAGGGAAACCCCACAAAGACCTTCTTCCCACCAGCACTGTCAGCAGAAGAGCTGGGGTGGGAAATGTCATGGAGTATGAGCAAGCAGCACCCCAAAAGCCTACACTTACAGAGTAACCAGGCGTGGTAGTGTCCTTGGGTTTGAGCTGCACAGATCCCAGACCCACCCCATTATATCACACCTTGCCATGGAGGTGACCTACATTCAGGGCTGTGCTGGCTCTCCAGCTAAGCCACAGTCTCTGCATCCACACCTATGTCCTCACCAGCACTAAGCATCATCTGACAGCTGCTGAGAGCTAGGGTCAGTGACCTTCTACTCCCTGGCCCTCTGGGGAGGCCTCCAGTGTTATGCAGACCCCTGCTGGCTCCTAGCTTCTGGTGGGATGATGGTAGCTCCAGCAGAGGTGGCACACGAGAGGAGGAAGCTTTGCTGTGGCTACTGTTTCCTTGTCCCCAGTGCCCAGTGTGTAGCACAGGGAAATTTTGCTCTCTACCTGCTGCCACCATAACCCAGAGAGCAGCAGAGGACAGGCCCAGCCACTCCAGCACCAAAGTTGCTCTGGCTATGCTGACTTTTGCAGCAGAGCAACACCTGATCCCTCAGAGCTTATTTTCATTCATAACCTCAGCCAGGACTTTAGGACTCAAGTCAGGGAACATGGGAACTTGCTGCTCAATACCCTAAGATCACACATCCAGAGACAAAACATTCCTGTCCCTAACAACAGTTAGGGAAGAACAAACAGGTACAAAGTCTAGAGGTTTAGTTTCCATGTGGGCAAACTCGCTGAACGTTTGCACAGCCTAGCAATAAACCAACTGATTTAGGGGAAGGGGAAAAAAAAAAAAACAAACAACAACAACAACAACAACAAAACAACCCTGTACCCTGTAAAACGGGGCTACAAATTCTGCATTTCTCTACTGCTGCAGCTATTTTGGATCTATGATACCATTAGACACGGAGGACGTATGCCAGCTGGCAGCCCCACAGCTGATGAGTGACTGATAGTGCTCCCCAGCCTCCTGGCTCCAGGCATGTTGGGAGGCCTCCTAACAACAACATTACACTGTTTTGGTTTGGTTTTTTGTTTTGGTTTTTTTTTTTTTTCCTTTTTCCATCACTTAAGGGAAACAGAAGACAAGAAACTGACAATTTATTTCCTCCCAAGTGGAGAGAGCTGCTGTGTGGGCTGGGATAAGCAGGGCCCTGCAAGCTAGCCTGCAGTGCAACACTGAATCAGACAAAAAAAAGCATTCTCATGGACTGAACATTTATCAGTAGTTACATTTCAAAGTGGAGCCCGTAGGAAGTTGTGCGGCTCTGAAAGCAGGCTGCGGGAGCTGGAACACACATCCCGAAAGCACCACCCATGTAGCTGAGCCTGAGCGGCACCAGCAAGCGCAGGTTTATGCGAGCTGCAGCTGTGACTGCGATTTCCTCGTTGCCTTAAGCCAGACTTCCCCCGTCCTTTGGGGAACAGCGCATGTAGGGAAGCGAGAGGACAGTTCGCAGCGTTTCCTCTCTACTCACAGAGGCTTTTAAAAATGAGATACACGTTCGTACACAGCAAAAAGCCTGGCAATACGGAGGGCGGTGCTAGAGAACTCTGCCCTGAGAACTCTGCGTCGAAGAATGGGAGCTCAGGGTACGAGACGGATGCCACGAGAGGTTGCATAAAGGGACCTGCTTTCTGCTGCCAGCAGCAGGCACGACTGGGCAGTCCGTGCAGCCCCATGGTTCCAGGCGTAGCCTGAACCTCTGGCACTTGCCTGGCAGCGGGTGATGAGTAAGTGTCTGCGCGGAGGCAGGAGAGCTGACTGCTGTCATAGAAACGCCGGTGGAGAAAGGACTTTCTGCCTCCGCCACACCACACCAGCCCCCTGCTCCAGACATATTGTATAACCCTTTTTATTTAACCATTGCTCTGCGAGAAAGCCACTTACAGCCATGTATTAAAGCAGATCAACTGGGCCCGATTCTGACCCTGCAGGCAAATGTCTCCCCAGGGCTGGCTGCAGAAGGGGGCTAGGGACATACGCTCTGCCTTATGCCATGAGCCTGACACAGGAGCTGAGCCAAGGCTGTGTCCTCGCCAGGCACTGGGAGCAAGTACATATCTGTCCTGGACTGGAAATGTCCCAGCTGTTTTACATAATGGCCACCCCCCCAGCAGAACTCTTCCTCTGACCCTGAAATATTGCCGGGTGGCAAGATGCAAGAGGCTGTTTGCTGCTCTTCCCTCTCCGTCCGCCTGCTCACGCCAGAAGCAGGCGGTCACTAGGACACAGGCTGTGCACACTGCCCGCAGCCTTGGCAGCCAAGATGAGCAGCAGGGCTTGCCAGCCACCCACTCCCTCCCATCACCCCTTGAAGACATGTGAAAAATGCCTAGCAGCTGGATCCCCTTCCCCTGTCACCGACACTTCCAGCTTCTCCAGTCTCCCAGCTCTAGACTGTGCAGGCTCGGAGGGCACTGGGGTGTTGCGACAAAGTGACCCATGTTGGTACCCACCTGCTCCAGCACCACACCTTGTGCATCCTCATCTCCACTGCAGGGCTGGCCTCTCAAACTCAGCTTAGCATCCCCAACCCACTCTGCCAGCCCCTCGATCCCAGTGGTGCTTACCCAGCTCGAGCCCTTTCTGAGCCATCCTCAGTGCTTCCTGAAGGTCCCCACGGGTGACCCGGCCCCGGACCTGTGCTACCAGCCAGGCCACCCGGGTCTCCTTCTCCACGCATTTCTCCAGAAGGCCACAGAGCACCACGTTGCACCTCGCCGCTCCGACGCCCAGCAGCTTCAGCTTCTCCAGACAAAGAGAGCAGCGGGAGGGGATGGTCTCCCCGAGGCACGACTTGCAGAAAGAGTGACCGCAGGACACGGTCACCGGCTCCCAGAGGAGGAGGTTGCAAGAGGGGCAGCGCAGAATGTTCAAACCCTCGCTCTCGGCGCCAAGGGGCTGCCAGATAGGGCTCCCGCCCCGGCATGGGGATGACGGGCTGAGACCCGCACTGTTCATCGCAGCAGTTCGCAGCCGACAAAGGGGGAGCTGCCCCTAGGGCCCGCCGTGCCCGCACACCCCCCGCTGCCGGGCACTGCCCTGCTCCGCACCGCACTGCTCAGCCCATCCTCTCGGCTCGGCGGAAGGCTGCCGCTCCCGGCGCGGTACACTGCGGTGAGTCCTATCCCGTCCCGTACCCCGCCGG
>VWYK01126290.1:2192-14102 GCA_013399775.1 Semnornis frantzii | reverse complement strand
CACTAGGAATCTGCCTAAGGGAAGGGAGCAGGTTGCCCAGAGAGGAGTTTATTATATCGGAGAGCCTTAATTTGACTGATCTTCCCTGTTTATGCAAATCTTTAAAAAAAACATGTTCAAGTGGTGTACAAAGTGGCACCAGTACAGGCCTGCAGAAGAGCACAGAGCTGTTCCAAAAGTGTGTAGTTCAAAGGCATGCTGGACAGATGAAAGCTACTGAAATGGATACAATTGTCACATGTTAACAGGGAAGAAAAAAGAGTGAGTAAACAAGATTAGCTCTGTAGGATAAGGATATGTGATTGAATTGTCATCTAGTCTATCAGCATGAAGCGGTTTCCTGGAAATACCACATCAAAGCTAAAAACAATTCAGAACACAATGCAACATCTACTAGCAATTGGACCTGTTTCAGCGGTCAGACTTCAAGGACAAAAAGGGGACTTTGTCAAAAAGATATGGATGCTTGGAAACTGCTAAATTTCCAGTTTCTGCAGAGAGCAATGAAATCCCACTGAAACCTAGGCACCCTTGGTTTGGTCTTCTGCAAATATGTGTTCAGCTGCTTGGCTTCCTTAAGGGTGCTTGTCTCTATTGAGCAAATACCAGAATTTCAGAAAGTTACAGGGACTCCAGCAAGGTCTGCTGGGACCCTTTTGTCCTTCCATTTTATCCATCATTCACAGAAGGGAAAGGAGGCGTAGGTCAAGTAATGGCAATCCCAGTGCGCAACACCCCATAGTGTCTGGTGTGGTTGAACTGGAGTTGATGACTGGTCTAATGGAGCTGTCATCTCACTCGTGTTCCCAGTGCAATACTAGCATGTGCTTTGAGCCACACCCCCCACCACTCACATCTAATTTGAGATCTCATGGGTGCGTAGCAGTAAAAGGCAAGTGATGGTTTGAAGACAGACTTTAAGGTTCCTGTCTGAGTCACCCTGTGGGAAGTCTGCAGGAGAGCATTTTTCCCAGATTCCTTTCCCACTCAACCTGCTTTTCCCAAAGTTTTTCCCACTTATATTTAGAGGCTTTTTGTCCTAAGGACGTGCTGCTGCCCCTTGCTGTCATGACCACAGAGTGGTGAACAGACTGGGAATATGTAAACAGTCTTTTTTGTATGAAAGACAAGAGGAATAAACCTAATTGCAACAGAATTATTAAAATGAAGTTGTCACTAGCTTTGTAGGCAATCCACTGAGACTGTGAACACTTGTATGTAAGAGTTTGAATGATGTACCTGGGAATGGAGAGGAGGATTTTATTTTTATGTAGCAGTGGTTTTTATGAGAACAAAGAACTGAGTTCTTCCACTACTTCTGACCACGGGAGGTTTTCATCTCACCTAATCTAGCCATGGGAAAGGTGAATGTTGAGACATCTTCACAGGATGACCTGACCCGCTTCATGTTGTAGTTTCACACTCACATTAAGCAGTCTGGGTCCTCACTGCAATGCTTGCACTGATGAAGATCTCACTGCAAATGCATCTTGTTTTGTTTTGTTTGTTTTTAAGTTTATTAGCTGGTTCAGTTCCCCAATCTGGTCATAGCTCCAGCCGTTTCTGCCAACATGAAATCAGGTGTGGGAAGAAGCCGCAGGAGTAGGGAATGAGAGAGAACCTTTTCACACATGCACAGATTTCCTTCAGTTTAAGCTCTCCATGAGCCTGCCCTCTATGGCAAAGTGTCATCTGGTCACAGTGCCTCTCATCTTTGATCAGCTAGAGAAGGCACCTACACAGTTAGCTCACACAAGATTCCTTATTTAAGTTTGCTGAATTGGGCTAAAATACGTTATTCCACCAATTTAGATATATTTTCATGCAAGCAGACATCCTGAGGGGACCAGAGTTTTTGAAGGAATAGAAATATTTCCATTTTTGTTTTCTCAAGGCACCATACAAATTTCAGAGCTAGTGTTGGTAAGTCATTTAGGCACCAAAAAGTCCAGAAGGAAATCAGTAATTTTCTTGCTAAAGATCGCTTGGGAAGAGAATCTGATGAGTAAGTCACACATTGAGTAGATACAAATACATGGTTCTGATGTGGTGGATAAAGTGAAATATGGAGCTAAGTAGAGATCATGCTGTGTTTTAACTGCATGCGATAGGATCCTGTAGTAAAAAAACCAAAACAGCATGCAGGAAGGTGGATCTTGGTCAGCATCCATCTGCTCAACTATGAAAATACATTTAGATTTGTAATGCATAGCAGATTTGTAAATTCTTTGACAGTTTCAATCTATGCTTTGTATATGACTGACATAATGTTTGATATTTATGTGTGTTTTGACCTAAAATACTGTATTGTTAGGTTAAAGAAGTAAACCACTCTACACAGAGAAACAAACCCCAAGTACCAAGACCTTTTTTCTCCCAGAGCAGTACCCTGAAACAGCGTTTATGACAATTTCTTTCTAATGTTGGTGGTTCTGTTGTACTGATAGATGGATATGCAGTTTACTGTCTTCTATAATGCAGTGGAGCGATCCTGGACTTGTATGCCTGCACCAATGAAATAGATGAAGAATCACAAGTATAAAAAGTGTTGTGAACAACAATGAGAAATGATCCATGTTACTTTTTGTTTGTCAAGGTGTTCATCTTTACTACGTTGGCGGGGAAGTTTATGCTGAATGTGTCAGTGACAGCAGTATTTTTGTGCAAAGCCGCAACTGTAACTACCAGCATGGTTTCCACCCAGCCACTGTCTGCAAGATCCCCAGTGGCTGCAGCCTCAAGATCTTCAACAACCAGCTCTTCGCCCAGCTGCTTGCCCAGTCAGTCAATCACGGTTTTGAAGTGGTGTATGAGCTGACCAAGATGTGTACTATTCGAATGAGCTTTGTTAAAGTAAGGATCCTTTGTTTTCTCTTGCATTTTCTGAAAAAGCAAATCCCATCATGTGGTAGATTTGGGGCAAAATTAGACTCCATCAAATCCTTCCCAACTTGCAAATAGCAATTTGGATTGCACGTTTTCCAGTACTGCCTTAAATTTCTGGGTGCTTAAAATCATTAGCTTTGGTGGTCAACATAGAAATTCTTAGATTCCAAAAACTAGGTATTCTGTAGACTTTTTGCAGAAAATAAGCAGAGATTGCATCATGATGTTCTCACACTAACTGCATAAGGAGCTCAACTTAGAGGGACTTAACATGTAAACGTTGTAGCATATATGGCAGTTGTAACATCTCCTATCATTATGCTACTATACCATTACAGCATTATGCTGCTATGAGGGATGGACAGCTCTCCTATGAGGACAGGCTACAAGAGTTGGGGCTCTTCAGCCTGGAGAAGAGAAGGGTTTGAGGACACCTTATAGTAGCCTTCCAGTGTCTGAAGGGGGCCTACAGGAAGGCTGGGGAGGGACTATTTACAAGGTCTTGCAATGACAGGACAAGGGGCAATGGGTTTAAACTGGTAGAGGGGAGATTTAGACTGGATGTTAGGAGGAAGTTCTTTCCAGTGAGGGTGGTGAGACACTGGAACAGGTTGCCTGGGGAGGTTGTGGCTGCTCTCTCCCTGGAGGTGTTGAAGGCCAGGTTGGAGGAGGCCTTGAGTGAGCTGTACTAGTGGGAGGTGTCCCTGCCTATGGCAGGGGGTGGGAACTAGATGATCCTTGAGGTCCCTTCCAACCTTACCATTCTATGATTCTATGATTATTGCTTTGCAGTAGAGCTTGGTAGAGCCTTAGATCTAAAAATAATATCCTTTTGTCTTGAGACTAATTTACAGTCTCGCCGCTACTGTAGACTGGTATATATAGTCCCAATCAAGAAATACTTCGTCCCTCAATGAATTGTTACTATTTTCCACCTGTGTAATCCTTGGAAAGACATGATGGCATTCACTCTGGCCAACCACATGCCCTAAAGAGCAAGCAGAATACAAATCTGAGAAGATCATTTGACCTTCATATGTTATTTGAAAGAGGTAGGAGGCCACCAAAGCCATTACTGTTCCTGCATCTTTCCTATCTGAACTTTGCAGTCTGACTGTTCTGTTTGTGATCATAGGATCATAGAAGCATAGAATGGTCTGGGTTGGAAAGGACCTCTGATGTTCATCTAGTCCAACCCCCCCAGCAGTCAGCAGGGGTATCCTCAACTAGATCAGGCTGCCCAGAGCCCTGTCAAGCCTCACTTTGATTATCTTCAGGAATGGGGCCTCAACCAGCTCCCTGGGCAACCTGTTCCAGTGTTCCATCACTCTCTTAGTGAAGAATCTATATCTGCTCTTCTCTAGTTTGAAGTCATTCCCCCTTGTCCTATCACCACAGGCCTTTGTAAACAGTCTCCATCCTTCTTGTAGGCCCCCTTCAGGTACTGCAAGGTTGCTACTAGGTCTCCCTAGAGCCTCCTCTTCTCCAGGTTAAACAATCCCAGCTCCCTCAGCCTGCCATTGTAGTAGACATGCTCCAACCTTGTAATCATTTTTGTGGCCCTTCTCTGGACCTGCTTAGTCAGTGTGAAATTTTCTTAAATCTTTTGAATGACCTTCTCACCAAAATGAACTCTTCCTGACTCCTTTTAGCACTGAAGATTTTTTTAGCTGTTGAGATTTACTTAGGTGACTGTTGTAGCCTCTGAACTCCAGAGAATGGTGAGTGTTTTGAAACTGTTTACAGATGTGCAGACTGACTTCCTGTAGTGCTGCTAGGGAGAGTAGTAGCAATGTTCAGCCTGTAGACTAGACAATTTGTACCACTGGGAGCCAGTTGGTCCTGCTAGGTACCATAAGAATTGACCTGAGTATGTCCCTTTGTCTTGCATATTTGGTTCTGTACAAATCACAGAAACATCCAGGTTAGAAAAGAACCTCAGGATCATCAAGTCCAACCTATGACTGTATCAAGTTGATAGAATTCACTTTTAAGATACTACCAAGCTGCCTGAGGCTCAAGCCCAGTTCTCCGATGTTCTACAAAGCAGACAAGTCAAGTCTGCAGCTTTCTGGTCTAGACCCTTCCCAGCCATTTTTGGGGACTCATATCCTTAACTCTCTAAGAGTATTAAGAGTGCCCTGTAACTTTGTCCAAGATAAAATCTCCCCACGACCACATTGTTGCTTTGCTTTTGAGAAGGAACTGACATCTCGTTCACACAGAAGCATTAGGGAAAAAAGAAAGCAAGCAAGAAATCAAACAGCATTTTCTTTAATGGAAGACGTGAATGACTGCATTGTTTGTAATGGCAGTGTAGCCAGTTACACAATATTTTCATTATCTCAGCAACTCCTGGGCAGTCTCTTAGATGTGTTATCCACCTCCATGCGCAGCGTGGCAGCAGAAATGATGGTGTTGATGCACTAGATAATGCTGCTGCCATATTATCACCTGGCTTTGTTGAAACAATAGCAGTGACTATAGTGCCTCAGGCACCAGAAAGACTTGCACCTTGCACCTGTGCAAGGACTTATTTTGAATCCTTTCCCATGACCCATAGAAAATGGCTATGCGAATTTCATCCAAGTTCTTCCCTCCTGGTCTGTGAAACTCCTTTCCTGTTCTCAGTCTTCTCAAATTATTTCCCTCTCAAGATGTGAGCTGGATGATGTGCTCTGTCTGAGGACAGGATTGCCTCTGGGTGTTGGATATGCATTGCACAAAGGAACATGTTGCCTGTCAGAGCCACATATCAAGAGGTCCCAGATACAGGGCTCCCTGTAGCTTCTTTCCTGATTTGCATTCAGATGCTGCTGGTCACCTGCAGCCCACAGAGCAAGCAAAGCAAAAGGGCTGAAGAGCCTGCCTCCTACCCTGCCAGTGGTTGAGCTACCAGCTGAGAGGTAGGAATGCATAGGAACCAAGGGAAGAGAAAATTGCGAAGACTGTGTAATCTCTGGAGGCAAGACATGGGACAGAAGTTGAAGGTCCCATCTCCTCTCATATGCCTTGTATGCCCACAGAGCAGCTGAGGGGAACTCAACCTGGAAACAAATGTGTGTCGTCAGTGAGAGCAGACAGTAGTTTCCAGATGGCTGTTGTCCCTTCTCCACATATGAGGCACGTATGAGGCAGCTGACACAGATTAGAGAGTTCCACCAGGCCGAGGTCTGAACCCAGCACGTTTTCTTAGGTCTTGGGGCTAAGGGGACGACCCGGGCCCAGCAGACTTTTCTGTGCTCTGCTGCATATGAGGCAGCTCAGTGCTCTGAGACGTTGACTGGAAAGAGCCCACAGGAGGTGGGAAGGGCTGAGAGAAGCAGCAACTTGATTTGCCCTGCCAAAAGTTGTATTTCTGGTCTCCCTAGGTGGGGGTTATCGGTATCTTCTTCATGATGACTGCAAGAAATGCCACCACAGCTTTGAAAATCCTTCTCATTTTATTTCCTTGTTAAGAGAGCTCCACCTCTGGGTTGATTTCTTCCCTGGGGATGAAGGAGGATACCAGAGTGACGGCACAGGGGTTCCTGCTTTCCTGGCATTTGCCCTGCTAAGAGCTCCGGTCGGCAGCTGGAAGCAGCAGCAGTAGTGTGAAAGCTGCCAGCAGAGGGAGATGAGCAGCCACTTGTGTGCCCTGCCAGGCTCCTTCTGACGCTTGCCCTTCTGGCTGTGTATCTTCACTGCAACTGAGTGCTTAAAACTTCAGACACTCAGAAGTCTGACTACACTGGTTAGAGAGTGACATTTTATGCAAACACATCCAGAACATTAATTTTGTCTGCAAATACAGGCCCTTTCTAGCCTGATAAATGCTTTGCAGGTGAGAAAAATGCTGCCTGTTTAAAAGTACTCTTTGATCTTTGGTCAGTCCATATCTTTCCTTTCTGCTTTCTTCCCTCTTTCTCAATTAAGTGGAGGTTTGGTTTGGTTTGTTTTTTTGGGTTTTTTTGTTTGTTTGGTTGCTTGGTGTTTTTTTTTGTATCAAGATGATGCTGATCCTAGTTTTGCAGCTGGTCATCTAGAGAGAAGCAGATCTCAGAGGTCTGAGTTGTTCAACAATCTGCAGTTTAGGTACCTTTGGCAGGCTTCAATCTTCATATACCTCTGTGTCCTTTTTTCATTACAAAAATATCAACCTGCCTGACTAGCATAACCATAGCACAGCTTCTCTGATCAGCAGCNCTCCCCTCTACCAGTTTAAACCCATTGTACCTTGTCCTGTCATTACAAGACCTTGTAAATAGTCCCTCCCCAGCCTTCCTGTAAGCCCCCTTCAGATACTGGAAGGCTACTATAAGGTCTTCTCGAAGCCTTCTCTTCTCCAGGCTGAAGAGCCCCAACTCTCGTAGCCTGTCCTCATAGGAGAGCTGTTCTAGTCCTCTGATCATCTTTGTGGCCCTCCTCTGGACCCACTCCAACAGTTCCATATCCTTCCTGTGCCGGGGGCTCCAGAACTGTACACAGTACTCCAGATAGTGTCTGACGAGAGCAGAGGCTCATTCTGCACTGAGACCATATTTTGCACATTGTCCATGGGAATCCAAGTTCAGTTCTGTCAGTGAGGTGGGCAGTGAGCTGTGAGACTTCGGGCTGTAACTTGGATGTCTTGCGTTGCCTGCTTAACAGACAGACTCTGTGCACCCTCATGGTATGGAAACATCTGGTTCTCTTTTCTCCCTGCCAGCACCACATCCTCATCTTCTGTCAGATGCTCTGTGTCACTTATCTCTCCAAAAGAACTGGAGAAATTACTGCAGAACTTCCCACAGTGAATGCTCTTGTGGGAAAAGATGTGTTCAAGGATAGAAAACCTATGGAAAATATCTATACATAAATTAGGAACTTCGATGGAAGTTACCAGAGTTTCAAATAAATAAGTAGTCCTTCTGGAGTCTCAAACTCATAGGGTGCATCTCTGCCAATAAACGAAACGGTCCCCAGGATCATTCCCAGTTCCTGTTAAAATGTTATGACAGGGCTTGGCCTACTCTTTGTCTGTGCCAGACAGCAGGCTGGCAGACTTTCTTGGGCATGTCTCTGGGGGGCGAACAGCAGGGACCATTCACCATGGGCTGTCTGCAGGCAGCCAAGCTTGGAAACAGGCCTTTCCATGCAAATTGTTCTCAGCACCTAGAAGTGTGATTGAAAGTTTTTATTTAACAGTAGAGAGTTCCTGATAATTGTGATAATAATAACATCAAAAAGGAGCAAATTTTTGAGAGAAGATTATCCCTGGCAGCCTGGGTGATGGACTACCTGTAGCTGTGTTAGACTCAGCACTGAAATTGTGATTGAACTTTGAATTTTTATTTAAGAACTCACTTTTTGGTCCTTCAATGTTTTTATAGGGCTGGGGAGCAGAGTATCATCGACAAGATGTTACAAGCACACCCTGCTGGATTGAGATCCACCTTCATGGACCACTGCAATGGCTGGATAAGGTGCTGACTCAGATGGGCTCACCTCATAACCCCATCTCCTCAGTCTCTTAAGAGTCATGCCTAGAATTCCCTTAGGATGGATGCTATTGCAGGCAGTGGCTTATAGGATTTCCAGTGAACAGAAGATTCTATATGGAGATGTATGTAGATGTAAATATATCTATACATAGTCTACTCTCTTCTTTTTTTTTGTTTTTTTTTTTTCCCATGCAGTGTTATGTGATTTCTAGTTACTCTGATGCCAGTACAGTAAGATTAGAAATTCAGGTATATCATGTCTGTTCTCTAGTACAAAATAAGCCAAATTTCTGCAGAAGTCTCAAACATTTCCTGTGAGCATCTTCATTCCTCAACCAAGCCAGTAAACGATGCGACTTCTCAGCACTGTCATATGGACTCAGAAACCTGGCTGTAGCTGTTCCTAGTAGGTGAAATTCACCCCTCTGCAGGCAACCAAAGTCAATCTCTATTCCATTTATATCCATTTTACATCCTAATTTCAGGTCTAAAACAGGACCTTAGGTGGTGCGCAGGACTTATGCATAGAGTTGACTTTTTTCCAGTGAACTGAAGGACTAAGCTGCAATGCCAGTCTGACTCCCTACTGCAAAGGACGATGCGGCAACAGATCTTCTGAGGAGCTGAGGTATCCCTGTCTCCCCTAGAATTTGGCAGCAGGAGAGAGCCCTTGGGATGCATTCAGCACCGGAGCCTTATCAGAGTATCTGGACATATCCAAGTAATCTGATGCTGTTAACACAGCAGTCTATGGTACTGCTGCACTGAAAAGCCACAAGCTCCTAGGAAAGGAAAAAAAAAAAAAAAAAAGGCAATATATGTCTGCAAGTTTAAAAGCTAAGTAGTTTCCAGTGCTTTTTTTGCCAAGTCCACACATACTTGCATATGTATCCAGCATGTAAACAGAATCCTATCCATTGTATTGTATTGATGTAGTTTGTTTTAAAGTTAGGACTGTCTGTAGTTAGACTGCTGTGCTGATATCAAGGGTACGTCTAAAAGGGACTTGAACTGTGATTCAGAAAAGGGAAATGAAGTGTATATTGAAGAAACTGATTACCTTTCTTCTTGGGATAGTCTCTTTTGTGGGAACAGGAAGCCCCATGCTCACAGGATGCAATGAGAAGGAGGTGGGGTCAGCCATGCCCATCCCCTATGCTGGGCCAGTCCTCAGGATCTCACTGCAATGCTAAGGTTTGCCTGAGAGAACTTCCCTGCGTGTCACTTTGTACATCCCCCTGGGTGACTTCTCATCTTAGAACTTAATAATTTGCAGTGCTTTCAGCTTGCCTGCAGAGAACAGTGAGGCACAGTCAGCTACAAAGAAGAGAAGAGCAAATCTATGTGCAGAACCTTTTTTTTAAAAAGAGCTTCTTGTCTGTGATCCTTCTATAAGCAGGCCTATTGCCCACTAAGCCTGTTGCCTATCCTGTCATCCACAATGCCAGCCTTACAAAATGCTGCTCACTTGGTAACCTTTTCTGAGGAGGCAGGTGAAACTCATATTACATTTTGATAGCCCACATTACCTTGCTGAAAAAAACAGAGTATCATTTCTTTCCAGGCACAGCAATGAAAACTGTTTTGATTTAAGGCTCAGAAAGAGTGATAACTTCTCCACATTTCATTCCTCCAGCACACCAGAAGTATCCTGAGAGGAAAAAAAAAAAGTGTTTTACAGAATGTTTCTTTTCTTCTCTATCTGGTGTAATACCTTTTACAGCACAATTAGAAGAAAATGCCTGAAATCTTCAGTTACATCCTATATGAAAAGGAAACAACATTCACTGGGAAGACTTTCCATGTGATTTAGGTGCTATGCAATAGCTGTTATGGGGTGGTAATTATGAGCAGAGCAGAAGAAATCAGTAAACTAGCAGTGTTACTACATTTGAATGCATCTTTGGATGCCTGCAGGATTTATAGGGCACAGAAGGATAAATTACTGTTACATTTGAGCAGTAATAGCAAGTTATGTAGGAAATTGGTAAATACAAAGTACCTTATTCTGTCACCATTTGGTGTCTGCAGTGTCACTGTTGAACAGGTTATGCTTTACAGCCACCCGAAGTAATGAAATCCATAATAATGTTATACAGGAATTCCAGGCAACACCATTTGCTGTTTAGCAGACTTGAGAGAGATCAGTTTGGAAAAAGACATTTTCCACATCTCCCTCTGTCATCAGTGTCACTGCACTGTGGTACTGGCAACATGTTTTTTAGAATGTTTATTGCACCGTTTCTCCAGTAATTTCCCTGTGAATTTCATGTTGCTGATCCCTTTGCTTTCTAAGTAGCTAAGGACAGAGAAAATCATGTCTCCTGTCCAGGATCTAGCTCTGTCCTTTCAGGCTGAAATCTTCCCTCCTAAGATAAAGAGAAGCCTAGGGGTTGCTTTTAGATGTTCCCAGCACTGTGACCTTAACTCGCAGAGTGCAAAGAGGGTGTTCTGAGCCATGTCTACTCTTGAGCATCTGCAGAACCCAGCTTCCTGCCAATGCTGCAGAAGAGAATTGGATGGCCATTGAAGAGAAGCAGGCTCTTTCAGGATGTAATTTGTTTCATAATAAGGCAGGTATTTCAAGTAGATGAATTACAGTGAACATGCTTGCTTCTTCCTGTCAACTTGAAGGGCAGCTTGGGCTCAAATGTGGACTGTTACATATCCAAAACTAGGTGAGGTCAGCTCTAGGGAAGATGTAGTGGCTTTCCCAGCCTAGTGCTGATACTTGCTCATTAAGTGTCGATATTGTTTAACTGGAAGTTGGTGAATTTGGAGCAGTTTTTCCTGTTTGGCTTTAATACAGTCCATACATGCATCTCATTAAAGGTACTCAACTTATATTCCCTTACTAGCAAGTGAAGAGGCACTGTGGAGCATGATTCTTACGTCCTATTTTAAATCTCTGCCTTATGATGAAATGAATTTAAGCAAATATAACTAACTGCTGAAAGTTGGATCAAAGAACCTAATTCTGGGCAAGCAAAGCCAATAGGTATAACTGAAGGCTGGTATCACCGTGTGAACAGCTTCCTATCTTGGTGGCCTCTTAGGGGCTTAGTCCACTGTATGAAGTGCTGTCCAAATACACAGCGGCTGACGACTCCTTCACAAGAGATGGGAACAGCTCACATCACAAGGAAGAAGTGGTAACAGTGAATGAAGCAAACAATAGGAAGATGACCCCTGTCCAGATGCAGTGATAAAAAGTGATAAATAAACCATTTATTTAACTAACTTTCTGAACAAAGTCTCTCTTACAAGTTTCTCTACTATACGTGAATTGAGCTTAGTTAAAAATTCAGGCTTCTCATCACTTACAGCAATGTAACTTTGTATCTCACACTAATGTCTCCCTGTTTTGGAAAGAAGTATTTTCTAAGGAAAGGTCTTCAACCTGCACTCAATTTAAGGTCCTTAAATGTACTCGTTAATACTCAAGCTTTGGAGATAGGCTTCCTGCAAAAACATTTTAAAGCCTTAAAAACCTTAAAACCTTTTAAAGGGAGACTACTTGGTGAAAGGCAGATTTTTCTTAATTTTTTTTTTTTTTTGAGTC